>VZRX01020780.1:0-46785 GCA_013398075.1 Notiomystis cincta
CGCCCCGCTGCTCCCGGCGCGCCGCCGCCGGGGTGAACCATCCCGCCCCAAACGCAGGGGGGGCACGCCGCCTCCTCCTCCCGCAGCGCAGCGGCCGCGTACTGATTCAGCCGCAGACGCGAGGCTGCAGTCCCAGCTGTACGAGCAGAAGGCGTCCTTAGCAGCGCCTCCGCCCGGGAAAGGCGCCGGAGTGCAGAGCAGCTCGGCTCTCGCCCCCTGTCTCAACGCGGCGATGGAGGCGCCCCAGGGAGGCCCCGGGAGGCTGACGAGGCGCTGCCCCCTTCTCTCTGCGCATGCGGAGTGCCGCGCCCGCCGAGGCGTGCGGGGGCTGCGGAGGGGAAGCTGCCCGGGTTTCCTATTCCGTGTGGGAAGTTCCCGGTGTTCTCCGGAGCCTTGTGGGAGCTGCGCGTATTGCCTCTGCTTTCGCGGCGCCGGGGCTGCGGCGGGGAGCTTCCCGGGGTTCCCCGTTTCTTTACGAGGACACATCGCGGTGAGGGGGCTGCACCCCCCGCCCCCCCGTACGGCTCGCTCGTGGTGGCGATGCCTTCAGGTCGAATCGTCCCCAGGCTGAATTCCCCTCGCCTTCTGTAAACATAACCAGTGCTGTTAGATAACTTACACGGTAGGAGTTGCTTAAAAAAGAAAAAGGACTGTGTTTCAAGAACTGTGCAGGATTACTTCACAGAAATAAACATGCATTATGTGGCCGAGAATATGTGTTAGGGGGCTTTATGTGCGTTTGGCTGTGTAAAAGCTGTGAGCTACCCTTTGGTGTGCTTGGCCTGTGGAAACCGCCGCTGTGCTCCCTTGCAGAATGAGCAATGTCTCCTTCCTAAAGCTGTCTCTGTGTCTGTGTTCAGAGAGCCAGAACGGGCCACATCGATCCCCGCAGTGTCCTGCTGCTCGTTCCCGCCGGGAGCACAGCGGGAGCGGAACCGGCCTCAGCTCACGCCGCAAGTTGCGATAGGACTCGGTATTTAAAGCTTGGTCGCTCGCAGAAGCTCAGCTCCGAGTGCTCAGTTTCCACACTTCCTGACCCTGCAAGCGGCGGCGTTCACACCTTTGAAATGCTGCGAGAAGGGCGATCTAGAGCAGGCTCTAGATAGAGGATAAGCTGGTACCGTGCCTGGGGAAGAGCAGGATGAGGCTGGTGGCAGCTGTAGAGAAACCTGTACCTGGGAATATCGGAGAGAGCGCTTACACAGTGTCTGGAAAGGCAGAGTTGCCAAGTCATTTCTGCAGAACAGTCTGGAGTGTGACGCCTTTGCTAAATTACAGGAGGTCAGGAAAAGGCTGCCAGTGCCCAAATGAAGAGGCATGATTCATTGCAGCCTAGACAGTTAGGAGGAATAAAGAGAAATAAAAGAATTTAAGGGGCAAGCAGATGTCACCACTTAGAGCTTCTGGGAAAGTCTACATACTTTCAGGGGTGCAGCATTAGTTTGCTTTACAGAAATTAGTTTTTGTGTCATTATGTTTAGACATCTAAAACAGACAGCGTATGTTAGTGCCCTGTTTATAGCACAAACTAAAATAATGTCGACATTAATTTTAAGCAAATTCACCTGCAATAGCTTTGGCTTTTCATTTGAAATTCTGTTTTCCACATGAGGAAGATTGTCTTAGGTACTGCCTCAAGCCAAACTTGCATGCATAAAAGTCAGCACTTGGAGTAAAGTGATACTTATAATTCACAAGAGGTGGTCTTGGAGGGACACTGATGAGATTATTGCTGACAGTCAAGCTATTAAATCAGTGGCAATCTGTTACTCTGTGTTGCTGATACAGTCAAGTGTTGATTTGTAGCTCAGGGATAGCTGCCTGGATAGAAGTTTAAGTAACAGGTAACTAGGTTTTGATTATCTAAGTGAACAGTATAGTGAAGAAAAGAGCCTTAAATGTCTGTGACATTTATTATTTATGCCCAGGGATACAGGAGAGCTCAAATAGCTAAGTGAGAAAATGTTCCATTTACAGAACACTAACTGACTGTATGAAAAACATTGTCACTTCAGGTGTTCCCAGAAGTTGTTACTGAGTCACAGAGTCACATAAATGGTCTGGGTTGGAAAGGACCTGCTAGTCCAAACTTACTGCCCATTGGCAAGGGCATTTTTCACTAGGCCAAGTTGCACAAAGCTGCCCCATCCAACCTGGCTTTGAAGACTTCCAGTAGTGGGGGCATCCACAGCTTCTCTGGGCAGTTTGACTCAGTGTCTCATCATCCTCAGAGTAAAGAATTTCTTCCATATGTCCAATCTGTATCTCTCCTCTTTTAGTTTCAGACCATGGTTCATTGTTCTGTCACTAGAGGCCCTGATAAAAAGCCCGACTTATCTTTCTTTTAAGCTCCCTTTAAGTATTGAAAGGCTGCTCTGAGGTCTGCCTGTAGCCTTCTGTTCTCCAGGCTGAACAACACCAAGTCTCCTGAACCCACCCCTCAAGCCTGTTGTGGTCTTTCTGAGTAGAATCCCTTCCCTCACGCGTGTAAGTTTGGTGTCATCTCTGAACTTGCTGAAGCAATCATATACCATGAGAAAACAGTGATCAAAGCTTTTCAGATCATAAATATAGGTTGGGGACATTGGTCACACATCCCATGTTTCTCCTGCTGAACAACTTTCAAGACAGTGAAAATAATCAATGGCACAATTTCAAAGGACAGGAGATGATACTGCACAGCTGGACTTACTTGCTTTTTCAAACTGATTCTAACACTTTCAGGGTTAGACTTTTTCTGAAAGTGGCAGCATAATTCAAATTGGAATGACTTCATGTGACCTCTCTTCTAGATCACATTAAATCTGAATTCCTAATCTCTGAATCTGGAATAATTTTATTTGTTATAAATGTCCCCACAAATCCAGGACACACTAAATTGAAGGCATAAATAACAATAATTCTTAGTTATCTAGTAGATAAGAACAACTTCTTGAGGTGGAAACAGATACCACATTTAAATATGTGAGAGATTTACCAGAAGGTTTAAGTGTGGGTTCTGCTTTGCCATGTCAGAACACTTCTGTCCCAGCAGCTGGCCCAGTTTGGATTATTTATTGTACATTTTGCAGCTGTGATTTGGCTGCTCTGATATAAGACCCTGTTGTGGCTTTGTGGCCTCATATGGGGAATCTGAGCTAAACCACTGTCCAGTAGCATGTAGTGGTTGATGAATTTGTTTCTCAGCTTAGCCACAGGGCACAAGAGGAGAACTTTGACCCTACAGTGATTAAGAAAGAAAAGCTGAACCTACTTAGTGAGAGACATAATAAGATATAAGACACTTTTTGTCTTCAAAATTAATGGTTAGATACTACTTTCTCTTTTGTTTCATACACATGTGATCAATGATTTAATCACTGGAATTATTTCAGTGTCAGTTGGCAATAGTTTTTAAGCCAAATTGTCAAAGGGCTAAAAAATACTAAGTTCTTGAAGGTCATCATTTGGCTGGCTGAAAGTGCTGTTTGCACTACTTGTCATCCTGCCAAATGGAGAAACCATGGGAGGGAGCAGTGATAATATCAGTGTATACATTCTTCTCCACAATTATCTTTTCAGTTTATTAAACCAGCTTGCAAGTGGCACTATGGACTTCCAACAGCAAGGTACCTGTGTCTCTGAGTACTTGTGGGCAGCATTTGTGTTTTCAAGCTCCACTGAGCTGCTTAGAACCCAGCACTGAAGTGAGGCTGCTATTACTATCTGTGTAAGCTGAGATTTTTCCTTTCTGTTAAAATATTCTTGGGCACTTCCTGAACGTGCACAAAAGGCCTTTTCTTATCTCTGATGTATTTTGTCAGACCTGAGAATATTTCTGACAAGTTAGTACTGAAAGAGCCTATTTAAGCCTTAAATGGCTTTAACTTTAGTTCTGAAATGTACCATATATCAGCAATCATCCCTTCATTCCCTCTTCTTGTTTTCAAAGTATAATTCAACAGCTGGCAACTGGCATTCTCAGAAGGGGGCTCCTCACGCCACCACTCCCCAGGAAATACGATGTCAAATTAAGTTAGTTTTTTACAAATTTACCACTATGTGCAAGGGAGAGTGAAGCTCAATATTCAGTCTCACTCTACAAGTGCAGTAAGCACAGTTCTGGCTCCTCATCCTTTTCAGTAGCCATTGATTTCCTGTGAGCGTTCATAAGCAGTCAAAATCTGAATCTACAGTGAACATCTTGTTTTGTTCCACTCTGTCTGGGTGTGTCCTTAGTTTTCCTGAGTGAATTCCAACACTAACTTGTGAGGCTAAAATTCCCTGTAGTGCTTTCTTCAGCAAGAAAACCAGTTCTTGCCCTTCCTGGCTTGTGGCCTCATTTCTGTTCCCAACATCAATTAACTGCTCCATGAGTTTTGTCAGTGCTGGTATTTGTGGCAGCATGCCACAAAACCAGTCACTGAAACGGTCAGACTCCTAAAAGCAAGCAATTTGCCTCAGGCACACTAAAATGGGCAATAGAAGATAATAAAATAAACAAAAATAGTTAAATATAGCCTGAGAAGAGTCAAAGAAAGGTTAAAGATATGCACTTCAGTCTGAGATGTACATTGCAGAGAAAGCTTGCAGATCCACCTGTTCTTTGCTCCTTTTCTTTGTAAAGATTAAGGGGCTTCTGTGTGTACAATGTTTTGGTGGTGTTACAGGAAATTGTAACACAAGACAGAAAGATACCTGGAGGGGTCATCGAGTATAAAAGCTGAAATGTCTCTGAAGTGATTTGTGAGCAGTGTGGCATTAGTGTGTCATTGTCCCTGCCAGGCTGTCTTGGGGCACTTTCAAAGTCAGGCTTTCTGCATGCCTTCGCTGAACTCCCACTGAAGTTGCAGGGTGTGATTTCCTTGGCTTTTTATCCACTTTATTTCTCGGCATCTTGTTTTCCTGTAACCCACCAGAGGTCAGTGTAACGCCAAGAATGGCGAGCAATAGAGGCAGGACAGGAATGCCAAGTTTCTGCGAGTTGCTGGGCTTACAGGAGTGTAGCAGCGATCTGTCAACAGCATACCTTGTCTTTTGTCAGTACCAGCTGAATTCCTGGAAGGGTGTGAAGCTGGCAGTAAGTCAGTGAGTCACCTGTAGATGGTGAGCTTGTCAGAGGCTGACAAGCCTCCAGAAGCAGGAAGCTGGCTATATCTTTCAGAGAGGGTTAATGTCAATTAGCAGCTTTTCAGATATTCTGGAGAGGCAAAGAATGGCCTAATCTTATTAAGCTCTTGTCTCAGTGGCTCCTTCCCTTCCTTTTCTAACACTTTGTTCATTTAATAATGCTCCTCACTGGACTATAATGACATGTCAGTTTCCTTTGAAGGTTATAATATTAGTGGAAAACATTCTGGGACTCCTAGAGTAAATTTTTTTTTCTCTTTTACTTTTTATTTGTTGTTACTGACTTTGTTTGCCACTGTATTTCTATTCAGCTGATTTGTGCAGGCTATTTGGAAGTTCCTCTCAGCTTCTTTTGGTAACCTCACTTGCTAAGTATGTTAAATTATGAAGCCCACTAAAGTACTGGCACACTAAGAATTTTGATAAACGTGTAAGAATTTTTTCTGTTCAGAATTTTTTTTGTAGTCACTCTGTATCACAGGTCTCTTCACCTGGTGCTTGCATTTGAAGCTGGTTTGCCAGAGTGAAGGGCTTTTCCTACCTGTTCTGTGATTTTTATCACTACTAACAAGACAATATGCTAGGTTGTCCTGGACATAAAAAATGTTGTAAGCAAGTGTCTTTTCCTCCCCCTGTGGTATGAATCCAGCAACTGACTCTTTATTTAGTGGTAGTTCTAGGACTGAACATTTGGTAGAAATAGGCTCAGGTAAATCAGATAAATCAGTTAGTAAAGCAGATTTTCATGCACTCTAAGCATCCCAAAAAGAGGACTCATTTACTAATGTGAGAATCTGGGAATCAATGACAAAGGACTGCTCCCTTAAATAGACTTTTAGGATAACATGTTTCCATTATTGTATAAATAATACTCACAGTTATTGAAAAAGCCACAGATCAGTATGGCAGTTGCTTGGTGCAGAGATCTGTCCAGCAGTATATATCTATTTACTCTTGAGTTAAGAAGAAGACTTGAAATTGGTGCAGGAAAATGACACATTATGCTTGGCATAGTGTCCACAGTTCTGCTCAGCAGTCTAATAGGAGCTGCTCATCTCCTCTGTGGGGATGGTGGATGAACCTGCCCCAGATTCTGATTGTGAGAATTTCTCCTTTTTTTAAGTCAAAGGATTTTAATTTTTCAGTAGGTGTACTGATTCATTTCAAAGCAAGATGTTTTTGTGTGTGTTGGCACTGTCTGGCACTGTATATGGTATATACACTACACTTGTTTTGGAAAAGTTAACTTTAATCCTTGACACATTCAAATATTCTAGAAATAACTTTTATTTTCAAAACATTAGTTAATGTAAACATACATCCCTCATTGTTACCATCATTGTTAAGGCTTTGAACTGTTTATTTGTTGTTGAGAAGCTCAGTCAAGGTGGGCATTGAGTAAAAATGGTAACTATTTGTTTCTTTAAATCACCACCATGTAGTAGCAGTGGTGCTGGTAGTTTTTAGGTTGGTTTGTGAAAGCAGATTTTTTTCTTTCTACTAGAAGTTCAGTCTTATTATGGCACTTTGCACATTAGCCAGGAGTGTCATGTTAATTTGACACTGGGCACCTTTTAATGTGGCTTCTAGGTTTTGTTGAAATAATATTTTCAGTTTCTTGGAACAAGGTTCTTTTAGTCCTCTGGACATGGGCAGAACAATAGTGAGAACAATTACAGTATTCTTGCTTTTCTTCAGGGTGTGTTCTTTTTGCAGAATCCTTTGGGTAGGTCCTGGGCTCTCTCCTTGTTCCCTGTTCTTTAGTTGCTAGTGGAAAGGGGTGGAAGAGATCCAACATTTGCTGTGCAGAAAAAAAGCTTGTTTATATCTTGTCCAGATGTCACCTGGGTACTCAAATTACCAATACATTTTCTTGGTAAATATGTTCTGTAGCTGCAGCTCCTCTGGCTTTGTGAGAATGAAGCCTGTGGCTGTGTTGCAGTGATGCCTCACTGTTCTGGCTTTTGGTGCTGTATAGGTTTAAGAGGTTGTAAAATTCCCTGTTCACTGACAGTGTTGCCAGTATTTCTCACTCTGAAAAGTGTAAGAACTTACTGTAAGAGTTGCTGTCTGTATACAAATGATGTATCTTGAAAATCACCGTGTCTCTGGGTCACTGAGAACACACGAAGTTTCTAGTGGGAAGAGTGTTCAAAAATGGCCACCTCTGAAAAAGTTAACAGCTGACATTTTTCACCTGGCCTTTTCTGTAGCATTCTGGCATTTCTTTTCTGTGTCCCTGCTAGAAGTTTCTAGTCCTCATGTGCTTAGGAACTACCTAATTTGGACCAATAAAGTGGTGCCCTTTTAAATCCAGATTATTTTGACACATATTTATATTTGCCTAGTGACCAGCTTTTCTTGTCAGTGAGCAGTGTTGTTTTACCTAATGGTGGCAGCAGGCCCTACTTATCCCCTAAACAGAAAAGCAGTTATGAATATAGTACAGTTCTCTTCTGCTTAAATGGTAGACCTGAGGCTTCCTATAAACATGGAAAAATCAGTGGCAAATCTTGAGGGATCCTTTGAAGGGAAGCAGTTATGTGAAAGGTGAAGATGAAAATTTGTGCACATTGTGACTTACTTCTATCGAGTCCTTAGGAAAGAGGGCATCTGGAAGGAAACTGCAGGTGGGAAAAACTGCCTTGCCTTGCTGCAAACTGACCACACAACTAGGATTCAGTTAAATCCATGCACTTTGCTGCCTTCTTTCTCCATCCCCTTCTGCATGCATCTCTATAACATTATTTGATGACCATTGATTTTTTGCATGGTTTGGTGTATTTTAATTTATCCTTTCTGAGTAGGATGTAAAATTCTAGGAGATTTTTCTTTTGAAATGACAGTAGAGTGTGATTCAGAGAATTAAATACTCAGTTGTGAGACTGTGCTCATAGCTGAGAAATAATGCTATCTGCTGGTGGTAATATGCAGAATTAACATTATTGTACACTAATGCTGCTCATTAACCCTCAGCATTGTAGTTTCACTGGAAAACGCGTTGGCTTGACATAGACTAAGATAATCAGAGCTTTTCTTTCATTCTATGATTGCACACATCCTCTTTAATTAGGAAATTGCAGAGTAGAAGATCCTTTCAGGCTGCAATATGAAAAATGTCAGTATTAATCTACAATATTTATCCCATTCACTATGAGCAATTATGAGTGATGAATTATAAATGATAAATTATACACTGTGGTGTTCATTTATACTGCAACACGAATAGGTTTTCACTTCTTGTCCTGTCATAGCTTTGTTCACCATGAAAATGGGATACAAGTTTTCATTTCTCCTCAAGAACTATTGTCTTTAACTCGGACTAGAACAGCTGCTGGTCACAGGTGTCCATTCCATAGGGGAATTTAGTGTTCAGGGCCCACTGAGGATATGCCCAGCTGCAATGGCAGGCATGCACGTTGATTGCAGACCAGGCTGAGACAGCTGAGGCACTGGATACATCACTTACCTGCTCCTCGTTGCAGACACGGCTTCTCGCTGGAGTACTCAGTGCCTAACTGTGTAAAGGGTAGAGTAAAACTTTGCTAGCAGGCTTTCTATTGACACTTATAGGTAGCACTTGCTCAGAACACTGGGGTTTTTTCTGCTGCTTGTTCTGAAATATTGAACTCTCCCTTTGCAGGGTAGAGGGAGATAGACTTCAAAGCCAAGGCAACATGGGATCACTGTAGTACACTCAGGATTGTGAAGCCTATATTCCTCTATGGATCTGGAGCAGCCAAGTCCTGCACTGCAGTACACCTGTACCTATGACTTGATATGAGCATGAAGGTGGAAACTTTTCAGAACACCCTGATATCCATTTGAAAACAGTTTTCAAACATAGATGTCACTGTTTCACTGTGCTTGTTGTCTGTTTATTGCTGTGTAGTGCTGGCTTTGCTTACCAATATATACTTGCTGTTTCACTCAGACTTCTAAATGGAAGACTGCTGCCACCTGGTCAGGTTCAAATTTATCATTTAGATGCCTGGACTAAATGCAGCTTTCCAAATTCAACGTGTAATTCCCTCGTGTTTAAAATCTCAACTAGTTAAAATCCAGTATACATGCAGCTACTCTGGAAGTTTGCCTTTAGACTGGCAACCAGATACTATTTTGTCCAAAATTTCATTTACTTAGAACTTAAAAACTCCGCTCTGTGTCAGGAAATGACTACAGGAAAGGCTTTTGTTTCTCAACAGATCTGCTCACTAGATTCAGGAGGATAGGATAAACAAGCATTAACCTGCTTTTCCTCCTGTTAACCTTAGAGTTCACTCATCTAAAAGGAATACACTGAGTCTTCTTTTTGTATATTCTTCATGAAGTTGCTTACTGAATGCCAACTTTAGTATGTCCTTTGAAAACAATGGGTTTTCCCTGTTCCTGCTGAATGTTCTCACGATCATATGCAAACAGGAATTAACTCATCTTGGCTTTCAAATCCCATGCTAAATTTGAGCTTGTCAGAAATCACTTCATTTTAATTTGAACATACTGATATGAAGGTTCCAGAAGAATAGTAAGTGCAGAATGCCCAAAAGACCTGCCTAGGAGCCATCAGTGTATCAGTTAAAAAAAAAATAAATAGGGTTTTGTTTTAATATGGAGGTAGAGAACACAAATTGGAGTGTCTTAGTTACAGCTGACAGACTTTAGCTGTGCATGCTTTCACCAGCCACGGATGCCAGTTGTGCTTCTTTGTGGCATGTTTGAACACCACATGTTGCCAGAGCATCCTTCTCAGGCTCTTCCTGCTCTATTCAGTCTGTCATCCTGGCAGTCGTGAACTCATGGTCTCCTTTTGTCCCACCACCAGAGTTTGGCACATGTGTCACTAGGAGTGGTGTGAGGGGAGCATATGGTACTGCTGCAGCTGAGGAGGGATTCCTTGTGGAAGTCTGAGTGCTGGAAGTTTTACATCACCTGGAAGCTTTTTTTCTTAACGATTATTATTTTTGCTTTATTGAAATGGACATGTCTGTCCATAAGCAGGCACCTTGCCACTGCAACAGATGGGCAGGAACATAAGTAGCCAGGAGAATAGATCAGTATACCTCTCAAATGTGTAACGGTCTGATTCTCAGAAAGCTGTCACTGTAGTTCTTCATAGGGAACTTCCTTGGCATATGGCTATAAGGGAGATAGTCATTTATTACTCAATTACTTAAAAAACCCCAAACTGTAAAATGTAATGTGCTGTGATTATCTCTCTAGTGAATAGGAAGCAGAATGTCTGGAGATAAAAAAGAATCTTCAGGTTCCTCTGTTTATTTGAAGAAGAGATTCTAAGGACAACAAGGCTTGAGACCTCTATCTGCTTGTGCTAGTATATGGTAAACAAGAGTTTACATGTATTCCATGAAGTGTTTACAATCCAGAGGCAGACAATAGGTAACTGGTGCTTGAGCAATCAAGCAGCTGGAACACAGGCATAGCTAACACAGAGAATGGATTACAGTGTCTATAGTAGTATGTTTTCTTCATTCCTGTTGTATTATAGATTTTACACTTTAAATAATTATTTTTTAGAAACTTTCCTCCTGTAGATTTAATGAAAACTTCTGAGTTTTTATAAGCAAAAACTGTCACTGAAAGAAATAACACAGACAACTGAGTTGTTAGATGTTGTGTTTGGCAACACATTAACAGCTGGCAGGCGATGTTAGCAGCTGCATGTTCTATTTCTTGCCTTTGTGAAGGTGATGTCTGAAGGTTGTGAACAAAGGACACAACCCTAAGAAGCCTGCTTCTTAGTTCTACTACCCACAGAACACCTTGTAAAACTTACACTTTCAGGTAATGGGAAAATCATTATTTTCAAAACAGAAATGGATCCAATGAGAAATGTAGAACAGGATCTTTCCTCAGGACTGCTGGTTTATGGGGCTGGTCAGATCTACATGGGGGACATTAGAGAACATTAGAACAGTTAATAATATTCAATCATAACAAACTAGAACATTCTTTATTGTTACAGGGGAATAGGAAGTTGGGTGTGAATGTTGGCATTCTACTTCCATGTACATATAGAGGAAGTGTGACCTTCACTCAGACAGACACCTGCAAGGTGTTGTTAAATGAGGCCATTCAGGCATGAGCAGTAATGTAGCTTTAGCAGTGTGCAGCACTGCAGAACCCAGCTACACAAGGGTTTGTCTGTGGGACTGAGTGAACAGAGCCCCATGCTGCTGCAGTTGCAGTTACCCCGGAAAGCTTGCCTGGTCACCGCCAGGAAACCTTAGACAGCGAGACAGAGATGCCACTGCCCAATGCACACAGCTCCAAAAGTGGGTGTTAGGTAATTCACTTGCCCTTGAAATGGAGGCATCAGAGTGTGTGCGTGTGTGCCCTGCAAATTGATAAGCATTGATGCTGAAGCCTGGCCAAATGTTCTTTGGCACAGCCGAATGCTCATGCTGGAGATGCTTTTCCAAATCCTAAATTGCTCATGGAAAGGCTTTCCTATTTTTGAATCTAATCTCCTTTTTCATTCTTTACAGGTAAACAGAGTAACATGCAGTGTCTAAATTGGAATCACTTGTTAAATCTAGACTTTTTTCATATATCCCAGTATATACCTCTTCATTTCCAGTAGTGCTCAGAAGACCACTCAGTAAACTCAGAAAATAATAGAGCCCTGCTGTCCTAGATGTGAATAAAATCCTTACAATTTTCATTTCCAACTTAGAGAACTTGTTTTCTGAAAACCTGATCTGTAGTGAAGAGCTGGTGAAGACAATGTTATCAGATTACCTGAATTCCTGCAGGGCAACAGTACCATTAATTATGTACTTAAGTACATGCATATAAAGACAAGATCTGGGCCTAAGAAAGTAAGTGATTTGAAAATAGAGATATACATTTAATTCTGAATTTTAAAGGTAAACTGAAAACATGTCCACATACTTTTAATGTTCTTTATATTGCTGTTACATTGCTATTTAAAAATTGAAAGCAAAAGTAGATTTCAGTTTGCCTGGGAGTGAAAAGCACTTATATATAAGACAAGTTTGATACTGAAAGAAAAATTAAATACGCAAATACAGATTTTAAAGTGGAGAATAAAGTAGCTTCTAAAGAAGCAATATAAGCTATGTGACTGATAGAGTGATTGCATAATGCAGGCAAAAAAAGCTGTTTTCTGACCATCTCCAGAAAAATGCACTTGAAAACAGATAGGGCCAGGACATCATTTTATTAGTACTCAAGCATCTTTCATTTCTCTCTCTGAGTTGTTGTTGCTTTTGTTTGTTTCTTGGTTTGATTTGGTTTGTTTTTGTAGAGCAATGCATCTGCACTATCATTGAAGCTCTAAGTCAAGGAATTTTAGACAGAGAGCTGTATTTTAGGCCTAGGTTAAAAATAAAAAAAAGTCAGAGAAACCACTGTTTCTAGTCCAGGAATATTTTTAAACTTACATCACTCTGCCTATGGAATAACTCCACTGAACTCAGATTCAAAGCTGCAGGTTTGCACAAATGTTAAGTCACCTCAAAAACTATGTATTTCTTTATTATAATTACCTGAAACTAGAAAGATAAACAGTTATGTTAAATAGGAGCCATGGCAGGTCAGGATTGCAGAAAACTTAATTTATTCAGCTCAAAAAGCAAAGACTAGCCACTTAAAATTCCATGTGATTAAGGTGACTCATTCTTGGCCGTCACATACTACACCAGAATGGGAAATCATCTTGATGTGTAATATTAAACAGAAGCTCATATATACCATAATAAGATGAGAATGAGTACATGAGAAGGGCTTATGTGTATTGGCTCAAGTGAATTGAAAATTTGGACACACCTTTTTGCTTGCTCTGAAATGATCTGGGAGAAGTTCAGAAATATTTGCTACGTTGTATAATAAACCAAACTGTATTTTGGCATCACAAAATGGTGTTCTTGCATGTGCCTCTTTATGCAACGTCATTCCAGCACGGTGTGTTTTGATTTAAGTGAAGCATTGCATAACTTCACAAATGGAGCTGTGATCTAAGATGAAGAAAAAGACACGACTCCATGAAATTAATTTTTCTGGACAAGTACCTTCTTAGTCATATATGCAAACAGATGGTAGAGATGCTGAACATGATATGGAGGGCTTGATATTAATACATATATATGTTTGGGAGGGTTCATAGTGTGGGGGAGTAATGGAGTTTTTCCCATAAGTCGTGGAGTCCTTAAAAATTAGATTCTTCCTCCTTTTTGTTTTTATTTTTATGCAAACACCTACAGCTTTGAATATATTTTTAAAGTAGCTTGTAAAATAATTTTATTTTGTTTTGATTTAATGTAAGATTTACTGTATTCAGAGTGGAAGAAAATAAAACTGAAAATGTGCAGAGCCAGGCCTCTTCCCTTTCATGCTGAAGACAGCCTCTATTAAGACAGGGTTTCCAAACAGTAATGATGCCAGGGCTTGCTGACTTTTTTGCTACTATGGTTCATGGAATTATTTTCACAAAATGGAGCTAAGTGGCACTGTTCACTGAAATTTAGTTGTTTGTGTGCTTTGCTGTACAGATAAGACACCAAAATCAAGCCTTTGTTTAAAGGAAGATAGTCACCATGTGTTTATCTCATTAAGGGCTTGATAGAAAAGGTCACTTGCAGGAAGTAGGTTTAGGTCTGTGGTAAAAGGTGGCACATACAGGTAATGAGTATTGCAAGCATACTTGTAATTCTCTGGATTTTTAATATTGGTAAGCACACCTTGGGAACTTTTTAATGAAGATTTGTAATTCCATAAAGTACAAATAGACCATTACTTTAGGAAAAAAAGAATATCATTCTTGTTTGGACCTGTCATGCATGTCTGATGCTGCAGTACTGAGGTGCTTTTCAGGTAAAACCTAAACAAAGAGACTGGCCCATGCTCTCTCTATTCCATGTCTCCTACATACATATTTATATGAATGCAGGTTTACTAATCTGTCTGACCCCCTACAATTTAGCCAGTGACTGTGATCATGCCAATGTGCAGTTCCTATTAATTTATCACATATGAGATTTATTCCAGATTTTGAAACCTCTAAATACAACAAATGATTACAGGAAAAAGAGAGCATGACAAGAAAATATTTCCTTCACTTTTCTAAAAATTAGTTATGTAGGCGTCTTTTTTCTCAAAAATAGGCTATGTTCATAAGCCATTATTAATGTAATTTAATCCAGTATTTGTTCTAGCTTTGGATTTTTTAAGCAAAGATTTGCCTTAAAACTGCAATGCTTAGTATATTTGACAACTGTAATATTTTAAAAGACTGAAACCATCAAATCCAGAACTTTTTTAGAAAAGGTAGTTTATATAATTTATTGATGGCTTTACAATTTCTCTAGTACAGTAATTTGAATACGAGATACACAAGAAAAAACGCCTTAAGAGAAAAGAATTGCAGATGCTATACAGCATAGTCATGTTTCAGTGTTCACAAATTCTATTTTTATACATATGGTTTGAGCAGTATATAGAAAGAAGATGACATGAGGAATTACATAAGACCTCAGCTGGTGTTTTTTAGTACTATTTAGTAGTATTCCTAATATTTTTTCCTTTCTTCCCCAGAAATAACCATTGATACAACTGTGTATGTGGTAGACGAGCAACTGACGACTGGGCTTGCCTTTAAAATACTAGAATTGGCTATTCAGGACTCAACTGTGCTCTGTTTTTTTCATACTGTTTTCTTTTGTTGAGATAAGTCAACACAGTTCTGAATTGGGATTTCATCTAACTCTTGTGACTTTGACTCATGTGAGTGAATCAGCCATTCTAAACATCACTTGAGGAATCCTGTGTATAGACTATCAAGAAAAGTCCTTCTGTGGTACAAATGTGATGTGAGAAACATACCTTTTTATCTTAGATTCTAGCATCTTAAAATCCCTGGGAGAAGGACAAAAGGTAACAACAGAAGCTGGTTAAGTGTACTTAAAAATGTGTTCTTTCATAAGTAAGTGACAGGCAATGGTCAAATGAATTCCTCAGGCAAGTGCTCTGAAACACTTCAAAGCAGCATTTCTCTGCAACAGATTGAAGTAGTTCCTGGTGACAATCTTTTGTGAGTAAATATTATTAGCACAAGGTGACAGAAAACAGATTGCCTATGCAGGTACAGAAAGCAAAGGAGTAGGGCTATGCACAAGACCTTTGTCATAGAGGAAAATGTTACTGACAAATAGAGGGCAGAAATATTCACATATGAGCTGTGTTTTCAGCAGCTTAGTGGGATGAGAAGTCTCAGTACAATTGGTGGGAGATGTGGAGTGATCCTCCAGGACAGTGAACAGAGTACTTTCCTGGGAAGAGCTGCCAGTGTTCTTCGCCTTGCAGACCCTCTGAAAAGCACTCTGCTGGATGTGCCTTTTATTCTTAGCCTGAGCCTGTTGCGGCCTGGTTTTCATAGTTAGAGCTGATGCAGGAAGCCTCAGATTGAAAACTAGTGACCATGGCCAGTCTTTTCAAATGTGAACACAGTAAACTCAGATGAAGAGCTCTGTTCCTGGGATTTGATGTAGCTGACACTTAAATGTGGGCAGCTCTAAAGCTCACACTGAGCTTCAAAAATTGCTGACAAGCAGAACGAACATCTGAAGCTGAAATACTGGCTGTGTGTGCCATTTTTATGGACAGACACAAAAAGTGAATACCTTTCCTCTGACTACATTTGAAGTTGCCTGGAAGTGGGGCAGCTTTGGCCTGCTGATCATATTGCTTCATTACCATCACTCTGAGCCCGAGTTAATAAGCTGTGCTGAGCAAGCTCATGTGTCTCTGCACCTGTCTCTAGAGCTCCTTGAGGTAGTAGAAAAAGATATGTATCCTTTGGAAAAAGCTGAATACTTATTTTGTGGTAATTGCAAATACTGCCTTTTAAATCTGCCCTATTAATTCTATGGAGCTTTTCAAAGTGATGAACCTGGAGAAGGGAGCTCATGTAAGAAGAATTTATCCTGAAAAAGAAGTCAAGCTCAGTTATTTATGTGGTAATGCTCCTTGCTTCATTTCTTTTAATCTTATCATCCTCAAAAGTTGGGGTATTTTTGGATACAAAAGTACCTCCAAACCATAATTTTATTTAAACTAATTTGATGACATCACAGTCACTGGAAGGTACTTCACCAAATTTTTTTTCCTTTCCGTTTAACACTCTACTTACATGAGAAACTTGCTCTTTCTACTGCTGATTATTCAGATAGTGATACTTTGAAGTTAACCGGAGTTTGAGTTCCTGTGCAATTTTCATGTAAACCTACTAAATGTGGAGACACTTCAGTTGCAAGCAAAACTTGTTCATATTTGAAATAAATTTGACTAGCCTCATTTATGGTAATTAAATATTTTGTAAGCATAGGCTTTCAGTATGTGCCACTGTTGCTAGCAGTCAGGAGTTTAAATTGAGATAATTACTGTCCCATCACCGTTGTGGAGTCTTTTGTAGTGCACACCCAGGTATTTTGTAAAATGAATGTAATAAACGTGTATTTTCTCTTCTCTTTATGAGGGATCTTGCTTGATAAGCTCAAATAAAATGTAGGGTACATCTGAATCATACTTTGGTACTACTTCAAACCTGCTATTCATGAGTAAAGAAAAGTTGTCATGGAAACTTGAACTGCGAGTTGCAAGACAATAATTTTATTCAAATCCTTTATTCAATGAATATGTTCTCTTGCTGTTAATTAAGTGTGAATTACTTATGGTTTCCTTGTATTTTTCTGTTATTTGAAATAAGTTGCTAAGCAATTTCTGTTAATGTAATTTGTGATTATTTCTTTGCATGTATTTAACATATGACATTGAAAAGGTTTATTTTGTTGAGAAAAGCAGTCACGTGAGATAGGGTGTGTTGCTTTTCTTTATGCATCAGATATGTTTCCCTTAAAAAATATCCTTTTCCTTAAGTTCATGGTTTTGATCTGAATACTGCTAATTTTTGGATATTCACTTAACAAACCATCTTCAGGCAGACATTCCTGTCTGTGCACCGATTTATTTTAATAGTTGTTGAATGTAAGAAGACAAAAGGGATTGAATTTTTCACTTGAGCACACTGTAGTATGCTTTCTTGGAAAACAGGTTAATTGATTAATTAGGAAGCAATTTATCTGACAATATATGACCTTAGTGCTTCAAACAGGATCTATGCAGTGAAATACATTTCTGTCATGAATAGAATATTGTACGTGTGGGAATAGTCATTAAGTTAGAATTTGTTTTTTCCCTAGTCAATTTAAAAATTATAAGCAATTTTTCCAGTATATTTTGTTGATATTTTTATTTCAGGGAGATGTAAAAATTGTTCTGGTATATGAACAAGTAGGTGTACAAGTGGCTGTTTTTATAAAGACTGAAGCTAAAATACAGCCAGTTATTTTTTGTAAATTGATGAAATGTGAATAATTCAGGCTGCTTGGTTTTTTAGTCTGTTTTCTTGATGACCATAGTAACTTGTTTAATATACTTAAAATTTTTAGCTTTTTTTTTTCCTAACACTTAGTAAGTGTTAAATATACTGGACTGACAGGCATGGAAACTAAATTTCTCTATGAATACACAGTTTTAATCTAGGCTGTAGAGCTTCTCGAAGTGAATTTCTTCAAACTGAACTGTTCTCATGGGCAAGTTACATTTAATAGTGGAAAAATGCCTGGTTTTCCATCCACAATGCTCTTCAGTTGCTTCTGTGTGACTTTTTATGTGACTTTGTGCTCATTTACCCCTCTATTCATGCTGCTTTTTCTTCCCCTGTATCTGCTATTCTAATTGACATGAATTTTTGAAATGTTTTTCTGCTGGGGCTGTTCCTTGATGTTGACATTGAGTATACCAAGTCAGTGGTGTTAGGTGTGGTGTAAATTAATGCTGCTCTGAAGAAGTGTAGCTGACTAGTATCTGGGTGGCTCTGGCCACTAGTAGCCTGACTGCCTTGTCAGCAGTTTCAAACTCCTGGGAGATGGGTAGGTTTTAGTAGCTCCCATTCCTGTATAAGGTATTCTGAAAATAGGACTCAGGTCCAATAGAAAGATTTTGCCTGCATAATGCTTATGAGTTTAGCTGAGTCAAAAGATTTTCCCAACAGAGCTGCAACTATATGCAAATTTAGTAATGTTCACTAGCAAAAGCCTTGTGATTTTGTTGTTGTTGTTGTTTTGGTTTGGTTTTTTCCCTCGATGAAGTATATCTCTAACAATTTTTGACAGTATGTCTATTTTGACACTATGACATTCACTATGACATGTAGTTTCAGGGCTAACAGCATCAGGCTTGAATAGTTGAACTTCAAGAAATGGAAATGGAGATGCTGACTGATAAGCAAAAGTTAATGACAGGGGCTGTCTTTCCTGTCCCTGATGTGCCTTTCAGTGATACAGGTTTTATCTGCATAGATGAACTGCTGTTTGTTCAGTTTTTTCCTGCTTCAAGATTGAGACAAATAATCATGTAGTTTCAATTGATATAAACATGAATAGAACTTGCCTTTTTATGTAAAAATCTTGTCTGTTGTCATTTAGTGTCTGTGCTTTCTTACCACAGCAAGATGTGGCTTCACCTCAGAATCTTACAAGTAACTGCTTATTGATTCTCGCTAATCTTTTGACAGGTGATCAGTGAAACTACTAGTTCAATTCCTACCTTATTGTAAGCTTTGTCAAAATCACTGTTTGTGCTTAGACAGACTTTGAAAAAACATTGTCTGAAAAAGATCTCATTCAGACAGCATTTCAGATCCTGAAATTCTCATAAGCACAAACAAAATAAATAATTTTCCTTTTTCAGAACCTGATGTTTGAGAGACTTTGCTTAGAAGACAAATAGTTTATGCTTAAGAAAAGATAATGTAAACTGAGTTAAAGAAAATTGTCTTCTCAAGAAGCTTTGCTTTACTTGTTTAGAAGACTAGCAACAACATGTTTAAATAGGCTACATAAAAAGTAAGAAGAATCCAGTGCACTTGAAAGGAAGAAAGGAAGAATTAGTTCTTTGTTGTTTTTTTGTAGAACTTACTTGTGAAAGAAGAGAACAACTTTATGAAATATTTCGGAATAAATTTTGTGTAGATAGGGGTAGTCAATAGGACACCAGCTCTTCTTATAATAAAAAGGAATTACCATAGTGAGCAATATGTACAGTTACCTGAGCAGACCAAAATAAATATTCCGTGGTGTACTACACCTTTCAAACTGCTAGCAAAAATCAGTGTCCAGTTTACCAGTGTTTGTTCAGAAAAAAGTAGCATTTCAGACTAGCAAAACATCATCATTAAACTCGTGTAAAGTCCAGTGCTTGATCTAGTTTCTAACCTGAGGCTATTTTGCAACTAAGCATTCTTTTATGCATGCTGTGAGGGATTGGAGGCTGAGGTTAGAGAGCCTTTTGAAATTACAGGACTTCAATGTTTCATGGCTTAAGTGTTTGTGATATTAGATTTGGACATCTACATTTATTCTGCTCATCAGACAACCTCTGTGGAGGTATTATATTTAACATTTGTTTAATAATCTTTTTAAAGAAGTCATAGCATAGATTTTATTTCAGCTGGGCTGTACACAAACCCCAGGCTTTGGCCTCTTTGGAACCCATGTACCTGTAGAGGCAAATATTAAGTACTACCAGCATGGTGAGTAAGATGGACATTGTGTATGAAACATGGGCTTCATTAGCCAGAATTCAACTACCAATGATTATTGATTATTTGTGCACTTACGAGGCCACATCTGGAGTGATGTATTCCATTCTGGGACCCCAGTACAGGAAAGTTACTGCCAAAATTCGGGCTCTAAGCCGTAGGTGCTTAGAGCACGTAACATATTCTGACTGAGGATGATGGGTTTGTTTGGGTCAATTTTCAAAAGACATGATTCTTCAGCTGCAAAATGAGGACTCTTTATGAGATGAAACCCCACTGCTCCCAGGGGTGTGAGGGAAGGACAAATGACAACAGTCCCAACTTGCAGCAAAAGAGATTCTAAGTAAATATAAGGCAAAAAAACCTGTTAATTGTGGGAGTGAGTGAATACTGGTACAGGTGCCCCATGAAGATGTTGAATGTTGATCTGTGGAGATTTCTCATTGTAGGCCAGACACTGAGCACCCTAACCCAACTTGGAGATTCCTTGGAGACCTGCTTTGGGTAAGAGATTGGACCAGACAACATGCATGGACAACTTAAGTGATTCCACTTAAATGAAGCATAAATGTGAACAAGATGAGGAGATAGACATACCAAAAAATTACCAAGTGCTATACACTTTCTATGGGTTTTGTGTTTTTAAAGTCTTGTATTAGTGGTAAATAGCAAGTGATTTAAGTGGTACTTTGGATAAAACCTAATTCCATCAATAATGGATATCTTTGAAGAAAAGCTTAATTTTTGAGATTTTAACTTTTTTTTCTGTAAGTAGATAGAATATATTGAAGTAAAACTTTTAAATACATCAGTGTAACATTTTATGTCCTGTCATCTGTTTATTGCATTTCAGACCATCCATTGCAATTATCACAACATCTGAATCTGGGAACATTAGTGATAAACAATTAAACATAATAGTTAGCTAGCTCTCAGAATAGCCTTCATTCTCTATTTTTATCAGCCAACAACACCTGTGATGGAATTCTAGTTTCATTTCTCCCTTCAAGTGCAGAAACCATGAAAATACCCAGAAGAGTAAGAGACAGAGAAGAAAGTTTATCTTGAAAAATAAAAGCTGGAAAGTGTAAGATAAGTGTGTTCCATGCACCATCTATAGTAATTATATCCTTGGTTCTCCCTTCCTGGGAGAAAGGAAGAGGCTCTTTTGCTGACACTAAACAGGTGGCCAACCCACCATGTGTGGAGATAAGATCGATGGAGAGGAATCAAAGGATCATTTTGATAATGACAGTTGTGTTTATTTTTAAACAAAGATGTTTAGTTTCAAATAGGTCAGGTGGGAGTCAATAATGGGCAGTGCAGAAAGCTAAAATAACTTTCAAGCTTTTTCTGTAAAGTTCTTTTAATTACGCTTTTGATTTATTTTTTCTTTGAATTTGGACCCTGAATTTATTTACAACACAGTCTCATGTGGAGGTGTGTTGAAGAGAGAAAGCTTTTGGTCTTTTGGATGGACTATAAAACATGCTGTCTTGTTCATTTCCTCCCTGCTTTTCTTTTGTAAAAAACTTCCAGCTGTTTCCAAATAATGATTATGTGTTGGTTATAGTAAGAGAGATGGAAAAGTCAGGTGATTAAAGAAAAGGTAGAGTTGGGGTCAAGTTATGGAATGCCATTCATCTCCTGAGAGATGGGGGAAAAAGGAGAAAGAGGATGGGAGAAAAGCAGAACACCTGACTAAAATTGTTTCATGGGCATTATGCTGTTTCTTTTTTCCATCCGTTTCCAGATCTAGACCCTACAATTACTTGAGAATTAAATAATTTAGCAATTATTTAAATAACAAATTATGTAAAACTTAATTAACCATAATACATCCATCAGAAACATGAACAAATGTAGAACAGCAGGGAATAGATCTACCCACACAAATTCTCTTTCTTCCCAAAAGACCTAGCACAGATAATTGCCTTCCTTTTGGCCCAAGTGACTAGAAAATATTTGGGGCTTTTAAGGATATTCCAGTGACGAAAAGAGACGAAGCAGTGAGCTGAGTTAGTTTGTTCTGGTTTGTTTGTTTGCAGTAACACAGAATTTTTTTATTTTTTTTTATATAGCAGAGGAATAATCAAATAATATCCTACTCATAATCTTTTAGTTTAGGAGCAACACTGTTTTTGTACCTCTTTCTATGCCCAAGCAAATCTGATTTTTTTTGTCTTGCTCTATCTGCATCTCACTTTTTTTTCTAACTTTAGTGACCAGCATCCATTCAAACTTCAAATAAAAACATATAAAATCTCTTTTACCTATAGCAACAGAATTCCTTTGCCTCTTTGGTGAGGGGAGATATCTGAACCAGGTTCAATGAGATTTAATTCAGTGTCTAACAATATCCCTTGCACTGGTCTAAAAAATCCCAGGGAGGTTTTCTTGAAAGATGAAGATGTCCTGGAGCTAGGCCTTAGAAGAGAATCCTTCCCTTTCTTTTGTTTTTCAGAGTTCCAGGTGGACCAGCACCTTTGGCAGATGCATTTGCACTATCCCATGAGGAACGAGTAATTTTTCCAAATGGGCAGCTCTCACACTATTCAGATCAGAGCTTATGCTCACCTAGAATCCAACACACAAATTATTAAGGTCAAAGAGTGACAGTAACCACACACTCTAAGGAAGTGGTATGATTGAAAATCAAATCCATTGTCACCTTTTCAAGTCTGGAAGAGGAAACCTCATTAAGATCACACTGCAGTACAATGTGTTGAGTAAGGTGTTGATAACAAGAGAGAGATCTAAACTCAAAATCTATGTCCTAGGACCATGAATAGAATTAGATGGGAAGGAACTGCCTTGGCTATTGAAGCAATATGATTATCTTAACCAACTGGGAAACCAGCTAAGATATTTTTAACAAGATAAAGGAGCATAAAAATGTGAGAAGGTATTATTGCTAAGAAGGAGTGGAATTCAGTTGAATAGGTGAGTTTTTTACAGGGGTCTGGAGCACCAAGTGTGAGTCCCAGTGTTGAAGTCATATTGTCACCCCCTTCTTCCCAGCTTGCCCCTCCAGGAGATCACCACCTTTATGGCAAACATCTGGATAATGACCAGTAAAGCCACTTTAGCCAATGCTGTTTCCAGCCCATCACAGCAGCAATATAAAATTCGGTGCACATTCAACTGGTGTTCCAGTTTGTGAACTGCAGTGGTTGAAGCAGGGTTGCAGTGGAATAGTAGTTCTCAACAACACCAAGTTTAGCTGTCAGAAAGTCATACAAATTCTATCAAATACCTGGAAAGATGAAATGGAAGCCTGCCAAGACATAACCTGTCTAGGGCCTGGAGAATTCAAATGATTTGTTTTTATAAACCTGCATAGTCACTACACAGGTTTTTGTGAATTTCACCAAAACTGGAAAGAAATTATTTTTTCCATTACCTTCACCCATGTGGAAACCTTCTATATCATGGGAAATGTTCTTTGAGAATGTATCACTGATGGAGCCTATATTAAAAATGTGCTTTAAATCAAAAGGAAGGGAGAACAAAAAAGAATGAAATACAAATTGTAAAGAAATCAGATATCATTTGATGTGATCTAGTTCAAACTTGTAGTTGCTTCACCCCTATACAAAGTTTTAGCAGAGGCTTTCAGGATTAATACAAACCCAAATGCTGAGATATTTTTATTGTCTTAAACTTCTTTCGGAGTGGTGGTTGAGACCCTCAGAATACATAAACCAAAATATTTATACTGTGTTCATGCCTACTGTATAGCTATCTAATTACTGTTTTTATACAGCTTTGGTGACAATGAGTAAAAATTTATTAAAACCAATGCTGTTTTGTTGATGTTGTGTTGATTTTACTGTTTTTGTTTTGATTTGGTTTTGGTATTGTGGATTTTTTTTAAGACACTTGCTATTTCAAGCATCATAATTCAGTCTATATCCCAGTCATAATCCCACAGCAAATCCACACTGTAGGTTTGTGCAGTGTACTAGAAACAAAAGTCAGGAGCATAGATATTGGAGAGGTGTCCTTTATTATGTGTACATTTCTTTGAGATAATTTAAGGGTATATTTAGATACTTGCCTGCAAACAAACCCCTGCAGTATTCTAAGGTAGGTCCAACAGTGGGAATATGGCTCTCTGAGCTCTTACTCAGAGTCCCTTCTGGTTTTAGCTGGTCTCGATGCAGCAGTTTCCATCAGAAATCTTGTAAGAGATTGTCCTGTACCTCAGCTGTCAGCACATCAAATTCTTACCAGATCAAATCAAAGCTCTGGATGTGAACTGCTGCTGCTGGAGGGGGACATGCTGCCTTCTTTGCCATCATTGCTCGGTGACAACTGAGTCATCACTTTTTAAACTGTGACATTTGTCATCTATCAGTGACAATATCCATGAGTCAGTGTTTAGCACAGCACATGCACAGCACAATGTCCATGGGTTCTTGAGATGATCTATCTTATGGCTTGCCAAGTCATGTTTTGAGGCAGAGCAAGTCTTGAACTGTGCACACAAGGCATACACCTCTCTTTCTATATATTGCACATATTTATCCTTTTATTCCTGGAGTTAGATCTAAGGAAATCAGTATGCTTAGCTCACCTCAGAGCTCAGTGGGGCATTGCTTAAACTGACTGATGTCTTGCACATAAATAGTGAACGAAGGTCAGATAAACTGAACCAATGAATGTAATACCCCTGTTGAAGGAAAGAACTCGGGCAACCCAGGCTTGATAATTTATCTGGAGCAGCATTTTTGCTGGTAGTGCAGCTCTATCTCTGCTGAGTGTGTTGTCATCAGTGCCTTTGTCCATACAATTATTATTGATATTGTAAAGGCCCATGAGGCCCCAGTCCTCAGCACTTCACTAATGACACTCTACAGTCAAGAGCCATGTCCTGGAGAGCAGTCTGGGTCTGTGGGATACAATACTTCTTTTATTTAGATTCAATAGCACAGCAGAACCAAGAAGATTCACATCTGCCTGTGTGAGAGGAGAAGGCTTGGACTGGTCACAGCCAGCTTGATGTGCTTTTTATACCTCTCATTTGCCTGCTCTATTTTGACTTGTTTTATAGGTGCGACTGAATTCTCAAGCAAAATTGAATTTTTATGCTTGAAATTGTTTGTTATACATTTGTACTGAAGTAATATATCTACGTACTGCTGCTGTAAACAACATTGTTTTGTGTCATACAGAAATTTGTGAACTTGCTGTATTTGCTCTTGTCTCTGGCATAATAAAATCCATCTGTACTTGGAGCAAAGAGATAAGGCTTGGCTGAATACAAGACTATTCCTCTCTGTAAATTCTTAGTCTTTTTCCATGACTTAAGAGTTGTTCTTTACCCCTGTCTGTTATCTTGTCTCCATGGTCTGGATAAGTTTTTGGAATGTAAGAATTCACTCAACATTAACTTTTGTTCCTCCGCTTCGCGCAGTTTAAGACTGTTTCTATGACAGCAGGAAATGAATTTTTTGAAGAAAAGTATTTGGCTCTTGGAGTTTTTCTTGAAGATCTATTGTTATCTTCCATAAAATGAGGACAAATACAGTCAATTACTTTGTTGAGCCTTTCTGTACTGCAATTCTGTTCATGTATGTATAGTTACTGTCTAATCGGATATGCACTTGTCCTCCACACAAAACTGGTTTCAGACAGGCCAAACAATGCATTGGTATGTCCACAAATGAAGTGTTATGTTTTGCTTTATACCACTCTTATTTCATGTCAAGATGTATACCAATAAACAGCCAGTCATATATACATGTATAAAATATTGGAGAAATTAAACTCTTCCCACATTTATGAGGAGAGGAGACAAAGTCCCACATGGTTTCTGGTAAGTCATGTTGAGCAGCAGCTAACACTACAGTACCCATTGTACACTTAATTTCTTTGTCTCTACAGTTGACCCTGCCCTAGATGAGGCATTGTGGATCACAGAGGAGAAAATGGGCCCACAGTCTATTTCTTCAGTACAGTTCTGCAGTGGAAAGGATAGGATTTTCTGTCCATGGCTTATGTTGATGTTTGAGTTGCTGAAGTACTGACAGCAGTATCTATAATTCAGTGATAAAAACTGTAACACTATACACATGAATGGCTGCTGTTCAAATACCAGGATGTCCTCAGGCTAGACCACTGATATCAACAAATATTTTTATCCCCATCTGACAGATTCTGAAATCGAAGAAGGGAGTGACTATCTCACCTCAAATCACACTGCAAGTTAGAAAGTACCCATGAGTGTTTAATATACGTTATATAATATTCTGTATAATTTAGCACATATATTTAATATATATTAAACATTCGTTGATAGTATCTAACTTGCAGTGTGATTCACAACTGTGTGAATCCCTCCTTCAGTTTCTGAATATATAAATAAGAAACCCATCAGTGTTTATATTTTAATATTTTGTCCTTCTGTTATTTTTTCAATTCTGCCCTCTGGCTGTTCTTTCCATGCACCTGGTAGCTGCCATGTTTTAAAAGGTGCCTTCTTTAGCTGCATCGACCTGTCAGCTGTGGGCCCTTAGGAAACAAAAATCTCCTAGGAGAATTTCTGAAAATCTTCTGCAAGTTGTACTTGAAATTAAAGTACCTTTAGATTTGATCTATGAATTGAGTAAAACATTGTAATCAGTAAATTAATCAAAAACCTATGTTCCTGACAATTCTATATGGCTAATATTTTATTCTGGGATTTATATAATGAAGAAACCACTAAAACCAAACAGCTAGAAAGATGATCTGGTACTCATTCTTTTTGAAAGAATTATACCACAAATGTAACCAGATCAGAGGATATTTAATTATTTAGGTTTAGATTTCAGGTGGGACATATCCAAAATAAAATGTGAATACAAGAATAAATTGTTTGCATCTTTGAAAACAAAGGCTGTGGAGTCAGGCATAATACGTTTATTTACCATGTGGAGAGAGAATATTTGCTTCTAACTAATTTATAAAATTCTTCCCTTCAGCAATATGGAAGTAATTTTGTGGTCAGTGGGATCTGTTGGATGTCCTTTCCTAGTTTAAGTGTTAGATATTGTACGTGAGGCATGCAGTCCTGTGTGTAATGTACTCCATCTGTTACAAGACTGAAAGGCACATTTGGTGCACGCGCCTGCCAAATGAACTGCTGTGGGCTGCCAAAAGTATAAGATGTTAAAAGGGAGAGAAGGTTGAATTTCCTGATTGTCTAATGCCTGCGAATGTAGCAACTGGAAAACAATTTCTAGTGTGGCATACAGTGGAAGAATACAAAATTATTTATATTCCACTGCCTTTGGTGTTTCCAGTCATCTCCCTGCCTTCCACCCTTGCCCACAGTTGTCACTCTCAGCAGTGAGCGGAGGTTTACTGCCACCGGGCATTACTCAGTCTCTCCCTGAGGTGCACAATCAGGCATCCTGTTTTTCCCTTGGAATCTCCTTGCCTTCTGTTTCAAAAATATCACTTCTCTGCTAGAAGTCATGGCTACCCAGCAGAGCTGGGAGTTTTTAAGCCTAGGAACCAGACCAATGAGAAGATTCTTGGTACATGATGCATCAGTTAAAGCAGGGGAAACTTGAAACAGCTTCAGGCTTCCTACCCTGTTAAGATAGGAAGTGTGCCCACAGTCACAGAAGAATGCATCTCTATGCTTTTCCTCCATTGCTCCTGCTCTGTGCAAGAGTGGCTTGTGGTAGACAGGAGGACGTGGCACTCAGACAACTGCAGGCTGCTGGTGCATTGCCAAGGTGTATTCCCCTGCTCAGCTCTGAGCCCTGTTCTTGCTGCTCCTCAGCTTTCCTCTGCAGAGGAGTTAGTCCTTGGCCAGTGGAGGAGTGAAGGAGTGAACAGAAGAATTTTGGGGCATGGCTTGGCCTCAGTTTCCTCCTGTGGCCTATAGGGCATAAAAGATGCTCCCCTTCTCAGCCTTGGAATAAGGAGAGGGCTGTGGAAGACTTGTAGCCTCTGGATTGTGCACTCTGGGTGCTGTCTGTATCAGCATTGTGCAGGACTGACATCACAGTGCTCAAATTAATCAGAGGTAGACTGACCTAAAGCCCCATGTCCCCATGGTTTGTGGAAAAGAGGTCTAAAGCTTGAGTGAAAACCTGCTTCTGTCCAGTGGTGTGGCCATGCACATTGTGAGTGTGTGTATGGTGCAAGGGAAAGATCATTTGCAGATCTGAACATCTGATATTTAGAGTGCTTTGCTATTTGATTCCCTGAGGATCATGTTTGTGAACAGAGAACATATGGTGATGGATAATAGTTGCAAAAGGACAAAACACACTGATGTCAGCGAAACAGCAGCAGGAGTGAGTAGGTGTACAATGAAATCTGCAACAACCTGATCATCTCTCTTTCCTGCTCTCTCTGTTTCTTCCATGAATAAAAGATAAGTCTGTCAAGGCTACGGTCTAGACTGCATATTGGAGCAATTTCTGCTGAAACAATGGGACCACAAAATAGATTGCATTGAAACTTGAAGGTTTTAACAGGTTTTAAATTCTGGTTTCCCTTTCGAGAAAGGGACATTCTGCTTGAATAGGTAGTTCTTGGATGTGTTGAAAGGGCTGAGGTTTCCTTTTTCCTGTGCAAACAAAGCTGAAAGCTCTGATTTAGACAGAACTATTGTGTGCATTAATTTAATTGAGCAAACACAATCAGCTATAATGAAAGAAAAGTATTTCTGTACTTTACTGCAGGCCGGTGTTGCACTTCTCAGGGATGGATTATAATGTTGACAGGATCTGTCCTAACACAGTTTGGTATTGTCTTTCTTTTTGCTGCTTCTCATGGGGATTCACGTTGGTAAAAAAAAACAACCAACATTACAAAATCAAGAGAAAGTAACGCGTGAAATATAATAAAGGGGCAGAATTACATCTAACCCAGAACTCTTAGATGGTCAGTGAGGCCACTTGTGAGTAATGGTGGCAAAGCACAGGGAATGATATAGCTTAACAGACCAGAAATTTTTTGCAGGTAGTCTAGTACAAACTAAATTCCAGGTACCAGTTCTGTCCCTGAGTACTCAGTTTGCTGAGTGGCTAGTAACAGGTAGTTTCACCTGGGTCTTGTCTCTTGACTACTTCTGGGTGGAAGGCACAGCATGGGAAGAGACTGCAGCATTACAGCAGCTCCCTGCTGCTTGGAAAGCTGCACAGCAGCTGTTGAAACTCGGTATAATTTAAGGTCAGCAGTAATGCTGATCCACCTTGGGCAAAGAACTGGAATGGCTCCAAGGTTGGCTGACCCCTCCTCTAGCTCAGGTCCCATTAGATACAGAGCATGAGTAATCCTAAGGATCCAGAGACAAACAGTAGCTGTTTGAAGATTATAGGTACATCTTTTTGGTATATAGTGATGAAACCAACATTTATACCCCAGCCAAGAAATGTGAGACCATGGTGTTATTAGCTGCTCCTCTCATCACAGATCTGTGCATGATGGGGGAGAAGCAGCATGACATATGCAGGTGTCTCACATAAGGACCTAACAGCAAAAAATGAAAGAGCAAAGGAGGAATTTTTGCAGTTGATAAAACAGGGTATCATTCACATAGATTCAGACAGTGGCTGAAAGCACAATTAGTTTCACAAAACCAGACAAAGTAAGAATTTGTCTAAATCCAAATGAAAACTGTGAAATGTAGACTCACAGGTGTAGTGTGAGAATTTATCTAAATTTCAGGTTGCACAAGTATTTTTCAACTAAGCACAAGATATCACTGATTCTATAGTCTCAACTCTTAGAAGGTTTATTCAAGACTCCCAAGGGATTCAGCAGGAGCAACCCTCTGGTTATTAGGCTCCTGGACCCAGATGCCAAGCTTTGCACATTGAAATAACTGCAATTGCCTCAGCAACCATGTGGTGTGGGAGAGATCTTTCAGAATATGCTGCCTGGGGACAAGAATTATTAATACTGCAGTAAGCAATGGTGCAATATTCTGCAGCACATCACAAACAAAAAACCCCCAGCCTTTGAAATGAAGGGGATTTCACTGCAAACTGGAAGAAATTAGTTATGTTTACCTACATAGTCAGTGACAGATGCATTGAAAGTGGAAGAAAAGAGGAGACAACTGTACAAATGGCAAGGCTTCATCAGTTATGACTCCCTGAAAACTGAACCTGTACACAGACTCCTTTGTAGCTGACTAGGATAAATAAATAGATACCTCATTTTTCTCAGTGCAGCTTATGTGCTGAGATGTAGAGGGGTGTGTATTTCTCATGTTCAGAAGGCACTGAGAAGAGTGGAAAGAGGAAAACCGTGGGAAGTTAAGAATTAAGTGCCCCTAATTTTTAGAAGCACTTCTAGAAATTCTGAGATGCAAACAATCCATGGTAAATAATCCATGATCATGGCCATTGCAGGACCATAGGGTGAGGGGTGATTTAAGTACTGAGTAGCCTCAGAAGACTTAATTCCAGAGAGAAAAAGAGAGACAAAGTGAATGAAAGCTAGAGGCAGAAGGTGATTGCAAACCCTTTGATTGACACCCCTTTGTGAAGTCATCTCTGTGTAGAGATGGTGGCTGACCTTAAGCTGCTGGGAGCTGTTGGCTGCGTGAGACAGAGGCTCACCTGGCCAGCGCTGGCTCTTCAGTGCAGTTGGTGTCCTACAGCCCCTCCCCTTTCCCCCAGGACGATGAGCTCATAGCAGATACTCTTCCACTTGGCCGTGTGCCACAGACTGAAGTGGATTTGGAATGTGATCTGTATTAGCAACAAGCTCATGCTATACCAAGGCAGTCCTTGGTATATTGCTTTTGCTGTTATGCTTCTCAAATAATTATGATTTAATTGTGATACAGTCATTCAGGCTAACCTATGGCTGCATTATCTCATGTTTTTTTGTGGGCAGATTTTACTCAGCCTGTTTGGCAACTGTCTCAGGAACAGGCCATGTTAAAATTCTTCTATCATTTATCTGTGCACATTATATTCCTGACTGATAGTGTAACATTACACATGGTTCTCAAAAGGTCACACCAGCCCTTTTGCCCTGTACTTTCTGTAATTCTATCTGCTTCCATCTCAAGCAGCACTGAAGCATACATACCTCCCTTGCACCTAACCACATACTTCTGTGTGCATAAAACATGCAACCGTTTCCTTCCCCGATGGTAAATAACTCTTCTCTTTGTAAATGGTGTTGTACACACTGCATGCGAAATGCAGACCAAAAGAACGACTGAGATGCAATTAAGAGAGAGAAAAATGCAAAATGAATTCTCTCATTGTGGCCTAGTAAAAATCTTTGCACATTATAGAAAGCTGCAGGTGTGATTGTCCTGGGGCCTGGGTGTGGGCTGTCCTAATACTTCTGTGGCAGACACAAACACAGCCACACTCCCGTTTTCACACTCAGACTGCAGCAACGATTGTAGCAGCACATCGTAAAAAAAGAGTAAAATTTAAGTGTAGCAATTTGCCATAAGTAGTAATCACTGCTGGCTACCTTTGTAAGAAGAAGAAAGACAGATTTATTCAAGCCTGTGGTTACGGTTGTATAGGTACTCAAATACATCTACAGATGTTTGCTACCCACTAGGAAAGCTGTTGTTAAGAGTGGGATTGTTGAAATTAGGCTGCAAGAGGCATTTTATGTAGAGATTGCTGCTGCCAACTTAGTGGAGTACCTGCTGAGTGGTTCCTAAAGTGACTTTCAATCGATACTACAATTGTAATGCATGCACACATTTATAAGTGTATGTGAAATAAAATTCTGTAAGTCAACAAGAACAAATGAATAATGCAGGTGAAGATTAGAGACTTTGTTGAAGCAATAACCTCTGACAATCAAGGTGGCATCAGAAAAGCCACAAATGGCGAGGCAGAAACCAATGATTATATATTGGCTGCAGTGATAAGTAATGGAAGGAAATCCTCCTGTCCTTCCCCAGCATTAATTTCCACCCTAGATTAAATTTTGTTCCCTGCTATTCTAACTATTTAAATTATTATCCTCCAGCAAGGTCACCTGACACAGCTATAGATTTGCTGTGTGCAGTAAGGTTCAAGGACAGGCAGTATACATCGTAACAGCATCTCCTGCTCTAGTCCCAGTACAACTGTGGGTTGCGAATCAGAAAATAGACAAGGAGGAGAGGTATTCTCATTTGCTATGACCCACAGCTTTCAGGAAACCTTGTTAAACAAAATTTCCAGGTATTTTAATTATCTAGAACGTTTGTTTCAAGTGTTGCTCCCTTTGCCCCAGATGAAGTGTTTTCAGAGACATGATACTCTTTCTCTGAATTCAGCTAACACGTAATAGGGAACAAAATAAAATACAGTTTTATAATTGACAAAAAACTTAGCAGAAACAGTCTTTGGGTTTTTTTTTTTACTTGTGTCAAGGCCTCAGGAGCTGAATAGAAGAATATTGCCATAAGGGTGACTTTTGTAAGTGTTTTTGTACTTTAACTAGAAAAGAAGCTTCTACCAGCCCCACTTTGACAGAGAGGACAATTTTCAGAAATTAGATAACATGTCAACACCTTGGCCTAAGTCACTGTAATGGGCCCAGGGTTTTGCCTTCAGGAAAATGCAAGATTCATTTTCAGTGAATGCAGTAAGTCTGAGTTTTGGGTTTTAGATGTGGCCACCAACTGCCGAATGCCTGCTTTCCTTTCTGTGTTTGGTTTTTTGTTTTGTTTTGTTTGTTTATTTGTCGATTTGTTGGTTTTGTTTGGTATTTGTTTGTTTGTTTTTTGGTTTGTTGATTTGTACATTTATTCCTTTAGCTCTCTCTTTGTTTTCTTCCTGTCATCCTGGTTTTGGCGTTTCTCAGGCTCACTACTGGAAGAGGAATTAATAATAACAGAAAGAGTAGAAGAGGACTATCTACAATTAAACTTCATTGTTAATTGCTAATCAGCATTAGAAAAAACAGCAGTATATTTGGAGATTGCAGTGGAATTGAATCTTACCATTTGTATTTGTTTGTCATTTAGAAGTACACTTAAGTCCCAAGCAGTACTGCAACCTAAGTATACAAGACAGTAAATAAAACTAGAACCATATCAGGAACATCCCTCAGTACTTTAAAAGCAAATTCAATCTACTCACATCAGACACGTCCAATTGGAAGAAAAAAGAACATTGGAGGGAACAGGGCAAATCTTCACAGTAGAAATGTTTTAATAACTGTTTGAGAAGCAGAGCAAAAGGTTTTTGTTTTAGAAAAGCCAGATTTGAGGAGAAAATGACGCACATAGGATAAGTATAGGAGGATAAAGGGATAATTTGAAGTGAACTGACCAGGAAAAGAGAAACCTGATTCTCCAGCTACTTTTTCTTAGGCATTTTAATAGGCAGCATGAAGGAGAAGAGGAAAGGCCAACACAGAAATGGGGTTGTGTTAATTGCAGGGATCTATGCCAAGGGGAGCAGCCAGGTACTGTAGGTGACTGGAAGTGTGTGGAGGTGTGGAGAAGGAGGAGAAGCATGAATATTGGAGTGAGGATCAGTCAGCAAACCATGGAAGAACAGAGATGGCAGTAAGGTAGGAATATGTGCCAAAGGTTGAGTAAGACAAATGGCCAGGAGGAGGCAAGAAAATCTTGCTTGGAATAGAGAGGAAGAACAGGAAGATGGTGGGAATAGTGCTGTGAGAAAGAGAGTAAGGAACTAAAACAGGTATGAGGCGAGGAGGAGGAAGATGCAATAAAGAAGGCAAGGGATAGTGAAAGCTGCTAGGAGGAAGAAGGAAGAGGCAAAGTTGTAAAAGTATGGTGGAACAGTGGAGAAGTGATGCCCAACAAGCACTGAATCATTTGGGGAGAATCAGTAGCACAGAGTAACCACTGAAAACAGGAGGTGAGCTGCCAGAAGGAAGCCTGGGCATACAGCTCCTGAGTGAGCCAGTGAGGTGCTGAGCCTCAGGTTCATGAACACTTTAGACTAGAGGAACAGCTGGCTGCTGTGCCTGTGGCTGGCCCTGCAAGTGTGACAGGTGCCAGCCAAAAAGTGGGCTATTGGCAAGCCTCTCATCAATGCTTGTATGAACAAGGACAGAATGTGACTGTGTGTGAATACTTGTAAGGGTGAGGGCTAAACTGATCTGATTTTGATGTTAGGAATGGGTTATGTGTGGGCCAGGAGTCTGGCCTGATTGACACTGTGGAGAAAATCAAGGAAGGAGAATGTGGAACTGTCTTTTCAGCTGTTTCCAAGTCCCTAGTGTTGGAAGTTCCTGGTGTGTGGGGTAGACAAATTGGTTTTGCTGTTCAAAATCTCTGGAAGGTATCAGCATCCAGTTATGTTCTCTTTTACTCCTTTGCCAAGTCTCTTTCAAGTTGAAAATGAAGAGCCCAAAGTGGATACCACATTTTCTGGTATCAAAAGTGGTTTAGCTTTCAGTAGCAGTGTGATGTGAGGAACTGGTTCAAAAGATTTGACTGAAGCAGTGGTTGTTGAGACAAAGCCCCAGGTTTAAACTCGTGTGCAAACTGTCTGCACTTACTTATCAGCACAAGGCATCAAATCAGGGATTAATTTATCCTAATCAGATTATTTATGGAGACTTGATTAGAAAGGGTGACTGGAAAATACAAATATTCGGTTTGAAATGTCATAACATCAACCTAATATGCTTCTGAATTATTCAGTGGGACAAGGCAGTATTGGTAGATGATGTTTAAATTATTAAAAACATAGTTTTCCACTTCACAAGCAAAACAGTTTTTACAGGAATCTTCCCATTTAATGTGATCAGACTGAATGTATTTGTTAAGAGCTCCAAACAGTTCACTGTAGTACAGTGTGTATTGGTAACAATCAAAAACAAACAGAAGTGTTATTCCACAATTCATCCAAGATATTCTAGTTCCTGGGTTTTAAATTTTTAAGAAAAGGAGTAAGAGAGTACTTGTGCCATAATTTTTGTGTGATTTTTCTTTTTTTTCAGTTAGTTGGTGGTTATGGTCTGAAGTGTATTACTTACACAGTACCACAAAAACACATGAGCATGCCAGATCCTATGCTGAAAGATGTGTCATTTGACCAAAACAGATATAGGCATAGTGTTTTGCATCTCAAAATCCATATTTCTGTCTGCCTACCTCTGCCTAGTTACTTGATTTACCACACATATTTTTAATGCTTGCATGACTGTAGTATCTGGCCAGCCTACGAATGGATGATGTTCTACATTTCTTTGTCATTTTGGACCCAAAATAGATCAGGCCCTGTAACTATAGTGATGATCAGTGTTGGACAACATGCCAGATTGATTACAGCATGCATACATGGATGTTTCATACTACTTTTCACAACAAAAGCCAGTTCCAGCAGGGAATGTCCTGCCCTCTTTCCTGGCACTTCTCCCAAGAGCCCTCAGAAGCAGTCTAGATTTGCCATCAGGATGGGCTGCAAAGGGATGTCATCCACTGGGTAATTTTTTCTGATGCTGATCCTGAGTCCTAATGTGCTGATGAGTGCCAAGCACAGGCCAATGTCCCAGTGTGCCCTGTCAGGCACCTTTGGGATGCTCCAGTGCCACGGCATGCCAGGGCTTCACACAGCTCCCGTGTTACTGACCACTGAAGGACACCGCACCTTCCCAGTGAGAACTGTTTTCATGCTCTAAGAGGCACCCATAAAGCTTTCTCAGCTGCCTACTTGGAAATGGTAGATGAGAGATCAGTTAAGGCACTGGCCCAGAAAATGCTTCATGACCCAAAATTCCCACTCAGGTAATTTCTGTGAGTTTTCTTTCCAGTCAGGTATGTGTTGGCCCAGAGCCTGAGATGCCAGAGATTGTCCTTTCAGCTTGAGGGCCAAGCTACATTTGAGAGGGGAAGGCTGAGGAAGGCTCTGTGGCTCTCACACTTCTGGAAGGTGAGCACTGTCTGAACTCTCAGCCTCTAACATTAACAGTTGATAGCTACGAATTAATTTGAAAATTCTGATTTGTGGCCATTCACTGTGCCTTTAACAAAATCAAACCTATTGTGCCAAGTAGGATGGTGCATAAGTAAATAACTAACTCGTAGCAGCTGTGAAGTCAGTGCTTGCCAGAACTGTATATAGCAGTTCCCAGAGACCGCTGGGAAGTTGTAGAGGAAAAACAGATTTAAAATAACATTTTTAAGTATAATTAATTAAACTAATAATTTACAGTGTAACTGCATCTGTGGACTTGTTTAAGTAGAATAAATGTGGAATAAATGGAATATTGAAATCAAGCAAATATATAATGGGATTGATGAGAAATATACTCTTCTCCACACTATCTGTCTTCTAAACACTGAAGATTTGAGGAAATGATTCAGACATCATCCTGCTGCTTGAAATTTAATACAAATTCATTTCCACCACATTCCTGATTTGTAACATGAAGGATTGTGAATCATGGGAGCCTTTCTAAAGCAAGAGAAACTTTTGGCTCCTGAGTATTATGTGCTTAACCTTCTGAAGAAGTGAAAAGTATGCAATATTAAATGCATTAAAATCCCAATGCAATTAGCAGTTTAGGGCCTTTTTTTTCAATGCTTATTGTTTAGCAGCTCCCATTGTGACCCTACTGACTGGACACTTGAGAACTTTGTGCTGTCTATTCTGAAAATGTGGCCTCAATATGGAAGCTGAGAAGTTTTGAAAGTCTGTCCATTTTTTCAATTGTTAAACTCATTTCATAGTTGAACATAGAATAATAAAGGAGTCACATTTTTTTTTAAATATGAGTCCTAAGGGGGCCATCAAGGGGATCAGAGGGATGGAGCACCTCTCCTATGAGAAAAGACTGAGAGAATTGGGATTATTCAGCCTGGAGAAAGCTTTGGTTTTCCAGTACCTGAGGAAAGCCTATAAGAAGAATGGAGAGGGAGTATTCACGAGGACCTGGAGTGACGGGACAAGGGATAAGGCTTCAAACTGACAGAGAGTAGGTTTGGATCAGACATTAGGAGGAAGCTCTTTGCTGTGAGGGTGGTGAGGCCGTGGCATAGGTTGCACAGGGAAGCTGTGGCTGCCCCATCTCTGGAGGTGCTCAAATCTGGGTTGGAAAGGACCCTGGGCAAACTGGTCTAGTGGAAGGTGCTGCTGTCGATGGCAGGGGATTGGAACTGGAAGATCTTTAAGGTCCCTTTCAACCCAAACCATTCTATGAATCTCTGACCATTGCACCCAGTTCCAGTATCTCTTGTGTGAGGTACCAAACCTATTTGCTAACTGCTGGTCTTCAGGAAGAGCAGGAGCCCTCTTTGCTGTATGGGCAGGGATCTGCTTCCATCCTTCATATTCAACAGGCTCTTGACTTACTGCTCGAAATGGCACAGAGTCCAGCTGCACCTCTGCTGCCATGGTGGGACGAGACTCCTGAGCCTGCAGGGTCTCTGAGAAGATCCCACCACTGTCTCCCTCATCCTCCTCAGTGCTGCACAGCCTGCTCATGTCCTTACTTGGGAAGCTGGTGAGACACAATTTGATTTTAAGCAACATAACTTGATTTATTTGATGTTGTGGAACATGGTTATAAAGAAAAGTTAATTTGATTTCCAAAAGTAACTGGGGAATCTGAGTTGTGGATTCAAACCTTGTGTGTCCCACTCTCAATAATTTTAAAGTGAGTTTTTTAGAGATTGAAGTCTTAATGCATCTAAACTTGATACACAAAAATTGTAGTCACATTTGAAAATCTCTGTCCCTTAATATGGCAAGCAATATACATAATGCTCCTGAAGTGGCAAAATATTGAAACAATCTGGGCCAATTTCCTTAAAGAGGAAAACAATTCAAAATTGTACTACTAATTTCAAATAAATCTACAATCCAGATGATATAGCCATTAAAACATGATTATGATGTAGGAATATTATTGTAATATTCTGAAACCAAGTAAGAAAATCATTTTGCAAAGAGACAAGTCTCACAGTATGAGTGACTAAGCAGGGGTCCTAGGCTTGCACATAAAGCCACTGGAGTTCTTGGAAAGGACTAATAGCAGGTAAATGACCTCATGTTTTCTTTTTTTCTTGGTGGCATACAAATAATTGAATACAAAAAATATTTTGATTCATTGGATGCAATTATCCCATGAGTTATAATTACTCATTTCCTGATTATAACTTACAGCTCCTCAGAGTAGCTGATGTGATGGAGAATAGAACTGACCTTTAGTTTCTGATTTAAAGTCCCAGTTTTAGGATAAGTGAAAGATCTGTGTCTGAATTAATTATTATATTAGTAATAAGATAAGCTATAGATTTGCTTTTCATTAGCAAAACTACAGAACATTAGTTATCCAGTACACTCTGTTATGTATAGTAGTCATTCCTTAGTGACTAATTACAGGGATGATTCGTGTGATATTTGAAATGCTGATCTCACTGTTCATCATTGCCCTAAAATGTGGATAATTTCATATACAGTCTGTATGATAGTATTGAACGCTGTGTGATGTAAATATGTCACAGCCTGCTATTTTCTGATCCTCCTTCTGACAGTATATTTGAAATATTTTTTGTAAGTTATTACTGTCACTGATTATCAGTGAATATTCCTCAATTCTTTTTTTTAGTTCACTAATTTATGTGTCATTTGTTTGTGGTGCTGAGGGAAGACAACATTTTTCCATAAAAAGCTGTAATGACTGGTAGAAATTTGAGAGACAGGGAGTAAAAATTCAGTTGGTGGATAGTTGTAATAGCCAGTGTACACATTGAAAACCAAGCTCTCATTTTTTTGAGAACCAGATCTGTGGTTTCTTTCAGAGTTTAATTTTGAAAGACAAAACTACTGTCCAGACCTCATGGTGCTACTTTTTGCCCTTTCTGAAGCCAAGAAAAATATTTAGTGTATCATAAAAGACTGTTGTAAACTACTTATTTTAGAATCTGTGTGTCTTAATCTTGGCAAGTGACAGCAAAATATGCCAGTAGACACCGACTGGGTGTGCTGCTGTTAGATACACACTCTGTTATCAGCTGTCTCTTGGCTGGCCACAGTTCTGAAGGAGCTGTTGGGGGGTGTTGGCTGTGATTTGTGGATGCCTGCTAAACTCAGCACCTCAGGACTGAGGTGGGGAGCATCCCTGGGCCTTGGTGGACCTCACTGGTGGTGGATTCAGCAGAGGCTTTTGTGAGTCACATCTGCACAGAGCTGGACAAGACACTCCCATTAAACTGCCTGCCTCAGACCTGAGGTATCTCCAGGGTTTACTCAGCAATGTGGTTAGACAGAGGTCACAAGGCTTGAATGTTTTGACTGAAGTCGTGCTGGTGATTTATTCCAGAGATGCAAATCCTTTCATGGGTCTTAGTCATAGGCTTGGATCTGTAACATGAAAGCTGAGAGCAGACTTCTGCATCTTTATGGGGACAAGGTTCTGGACTGACACTCACTGTCAGATTCATAGCTTGCCAGTCTCTAATGGGAAGGGTTAAACATTAGCTTTGTGCTAACTCCCTCTTCTGTGGACTAAAATGTTGCATAGGTCTGGAGCAGATCTCCCTCCCCCCCTCCTCTCCACCCATGAAGATTAATTTCACCCACAGGGATTGGGAGCTCACTGAGAAACAGCAATGGCATTACTCATTTTCTAGTGTGAGCTAAGACCAACATCTCTTCTGTGTTACACAAGGAAAGAAGGCTATTTCTAGTGAATCAGAGAATGAATTAAATGCCATGGGTATAAACAAAGTAAATAATCATGTAAAGGAAGGGAAACGTTTTATACCTTTCAGACAACAAATACAGAGAAATTACTGAGAGACCTGTCATCCACACTGTATTCTGCTGTTCTTTTTTTTTGTCCTCTTGTTAGTTTAAGCAGTGACATTTACTCACAAGTTTATACTAAATGAACACATGGTATTCATGAGTCATTGATCTTAGTGAGGTATTGAGAATGAAAATCTAATTCTTATCAACACCAATCTTCAAGTAAAAAAAGGCACTAGCCAGGCTAGATGGCTTCAGTTGTCTTCGAGCAAGTAATAACATCAAAAGTGATAATGTAGAACTTAATTAAGCAGATATGAGAAAAGATGTCCAAGAATAAACAGACATCATTAATACCTGCTATTTCGTAATTGCTATGTAACACCAAACATCTAATCAGAGAATGAAGATAAGGCTACAACATGTGTCTCATTTTGTGAAAAACATGTGATAGAATGAAATAGGCAGAAGAGAGAAAGCTCTTGTACACAAATGTTGCACAGTCTGTATAAGACAGGATGTTTGCAAGACCCTTAGGGCTGGTCAGAAAGACAAGGCTTCATTATTCTTTCTTACACCAGTGGCATGTGGCATGTCTGGAGTATTCTGCCTGTGATCACGCTTGTGAGCAGAACCCAGCTGCTTCCCTTGATCTTTATGGTGGTCTGCAAGACCCACTATTTGTGTAGTTCATGGCCCTGAGATAGTGGGCTTTGTGTGGAAAGAGCCAAACTGAAAGAAAAGGTGAGACTTTCCACACCTTGCTCAGTGGAATTGCAATCACACAGAACTTGGATCTTCTATGGCTTTGTGAGTGGTGCCAGAAAAAACTATGAGCAACATTGGGATTGACTTCTGTCCCTAAATCCACACCACTGCTGCACTGACTGCCCACGGGTAGGCCATGGGGAGCCTGTCAGCTCTGTGGTGCCTATTAAGATGTCCAGCAACCAACCAAGGTTTTGGACATACCTGGGCATGTGGTGGGTCATAAAGTGGGCTCTGGCTGTGCTTTCTGTCTGTATGAATTGTGCATTTGGTCTTGAACCTTGTCTTGGGGCACCGTGCATGTGCAAGGTCCATATAACTTTGTGCCTAAGGATGGAAGGAAAGGGCTGTTGCCACAGAGCAGTGGAGATCTGCACTTTGCACAGCTGCATTGTATAAAAACGCATAAATAAATAAATAAGCACATGTATAAGTATTTTCATTTGGGACTAACATATTCTTTGTGAAGAATATGTAAAATCCTGTACCAATTTTTTTTCTGTCCTGTAAGAAATACATTGGAAGAAATCAGAAACTAATATGAAAAGCCCACATGATTTATCTGCTTAGGATGATCTACAGATCTTTTGTGGTATTAAAAGACGCTATTTTTGCTTTCTTTTTGGTTTTCCCCCTTTTTTCATTATAGTGTTCTTAACTGACTTTATCTTGGCCCAGGATCAGTGTTTTTAGGACATGCAGAATTACATATTTATGGAACTTAAGTACTGAAGATGTACAATTTGTTCTTTAAAATTTGGCTTCACTTGTAGTCTTCACTTATAAACCCAGATAAATAAAATAACACATGCCTGGCTGAAATGCACAATCCTTGCAGTTCTTACTAATTGCTTCCTCATTGCAGTCCTACTTCAACACTCCCCCCTCTGGTTTTGTTTCAAGACAATGAAGACATTTTTGCCTGCTTTCTTGTTTGGCAGAAGATTGAAGACAATAGCTAGATAAACTTGGTCATCACTTTGGGGGCTTATAAGACCAATAGCTACCCAGCCTTCTGCATGATGCTAAGACAAGAACTTGGCCAGAATAAATCATGTTCCCATTAAGCCCAATCTTTTATGTGGAACATTTTTGATGTCAGTAGGAAAAAAACCCCATTTTTTTGCATTTAAAATAACACACTCAAACTACCCTGGCCAAGAATCTGGAGAGTAATTTGATTTAGGCCAAATGGCAGGCTTGTGTAGGTGGGGTAGCATGCTTAGCAGAGGAGGAAAATGCTGAAGCAGCAATTAGGGGCATTGCCTGCAGTGGGGTATACCAGCACTGACACTATTTTTGGAGGCAGATAAATAGCAACTATCAAACTTTTCCAAGAGATGTGAATCAGTCTTGTTAACTATCAGAGAACATGGTCACTTGCTTTCATATAATTTTGATTTATTAACTTCTACTCTGAAGCTTAAGAATTTGAACAAGTAGCATGCTTGGGTTGCTTATGTGTTTTCATGCAGTAATTAATAATATCCTACTCATATTTGAATTTGCTCGTTCTAAATATGCCTTCAAAAGATAATGCTCATGGCCATGCCAAAAGAATTTTGCCTGGATGACAACTTCAGAAATGCACACAGCGTATCCAATTTTATCTGAAAGGTAACTTTTAAAACATAGAAGTCTAGGGGATTTAGCAAGAAAAGGTTGAACTTTAGCCTGTGTTTGTTTACATAAGGAGTGCTTTCCTGGAATGTAGATGCCTAGATGTTGCATATTAGCAATAGGGCTATAAAGGCAAAGATTTGCAGTTTACACATATAGCAAAGCCACCATGGCCTCCCACTCACCTGCCCCCAGGGAAAACAAGCTACTATTCACAGAAACTGTTTTTCCAGTAAGGTCTTTTGTCAACTACTTGGGTAGGGCTTCCTATTCTTCTTACTTTCACAATCTTCCCAAACAAATTCCTTGTAGTGTAAACCTAGATGAGTATTGGACTTTTACTTTTAATATCTGCACTTGACTGCCTTGTGTCAGACTTGACTGCAGTAAGGAAACTTTGCTGTCTGAGCATTCAGGGGTCGCTCTGTCAGCCACACTGGGGGCCAAAGCCCCTCTGCAGTGGTGGCCCCAGGGAGGTGATGGGTGCCCTGCTCAGTTCCCTGCACATCCCACACAGTCAGACCACTTTGCTTACTGCCTCAACTTCAGGTTTCCCACAGCAGAGTCTCAGACTTCTGGATCCTTAAAATAATGTAAATATTGAGCAACAACAGAATAACAGCTCAAGCTGGTGCCAAGCAGGAGAAGGAGGGACCCCAACAAAGGAACCCCATAGCTTTTATACTCTGCATGGGGACATTCAGGGTCTCCTTTGCTAAGCCCTCAGCTCCTGCAGTGTCCCTCACCTGGCTGTGTCAAGGGTCCCTGTGCGTTTGTTTTACAAAAGGTTAATTGTTCATGGATGATTGCCTCGGGCTCTGATGCTGAGGCCTCAACCTGCACTAAATATATTCCTCAACATCTGAGACATTCTTCCTCCTAGTTTCCTTGCAAATACCTGTCCCTGAGTATGACCTTTTGGCTCAAATTGCCTGCTGAAGTATTTCATTCAAACTGATTCCTCTCCTTAGCCTCTTCATCTAGTCAATTACAAATTTTCTGGAAGACTCCTGCCACAGATAATATCATATTGTGAAGACAAACTGCCTAGAATATTTAATTAATATAATATGACTCATAATTTGCTTGATATTGCAGTGGTTGCTATACAATTGCCTGCTAGAAGGAATTCTTGTCTGTTTCTAATAGTCTGTCTCATTGCTTACTAGCCATGGCACTTATTTGAACTTTCCCTATATGCTGAGGTCAGCACCATGGCACAGAAATCCAGGGTGGGAGATGGAATAAAACCCTTTGGTAAACCTCTGAAGAATGGTAGGAGTGAGAAATTTCTGCTGAGCACAGCAAACACAAGGCTCTTTTTCAGGTAGTGAACCAGCCCATTTTTTTGTCTCAAGCTGAACTTGCCCATTCAGCCTTTTAGGAGACTCCTCAATCAAACTTTGGTAAACACTGACTTTCCTTGACAAGTTCTGGAAGCAGTTTGTGAGTCTAGGAATTGTTCCAGGTTCACAGTGTGGCCTTTTAAAGATGATGAGGAGGAGAAGGGTAGATGAAGAGCTCTGCACTAATTTGCTCAGCAGTATAAAGGTACTGAGGACTGAGGGTTTGTCTGGGGAAGACAGGAGCACAGACCTTTCATTGCCTTGGTTCTGATTGCTGGCAGTGTTTCATCTCTCCTGAGGAAGGTGTTTGTGTTCACTTAGATGCAGACTCACAGCCCAGGTCCAGCATGGCTGTGCTGGTAGAGCAGGCCCTGGCCAAAATGGCACTTTGACCCCCCACATTTCGTTCACTGAATGACATCCTGGATAGATGCACCAGCAGTGCATGCTAGGCAACTTGCTGAGGGCTATGTGGTGCACCTTTTGGGTGGAAGTGGCCAAATCAGCTGTCTGCTCCTTTTTCTCCTGGCCTGAATTATGAGCTCTGCAATGTTGAGCTGGTCTGCAAGGCAAAAAATTTTGTTTCGCCTAATCTGCTAAAAAACATGTGAACAGGCTTTGGTCAGGAGAGAGGCTGGGGCTGGAGGAGTAGTGTGGGCCTGAGGAATATTTGTGCAGAAAATGTTAACTTCATTTAAAAGCAAAACAAAACAAAACAAAACAAAACCAGTTTTGGCAGGTTCTCTGGACATCATCTAGTCCAATCTCCTACCCAAGCTGGATCAAGTCACTCAGGGCCTGGTTTGGCTGAGGACAGGACATCTCCTCCAAGGATGAAGTATCTTCTTGGAGCACCATGCTGGTGCTTAACCTCTCCCATAGAGAACCTTTTCTTGTGAAATCTAAGACAGAATTGCTTTTGCTGCAAGCTGGGGGAGTTGGCTCTTTTCTTCTCTCTTTGCATCAGGGAAGAGCCTGTGTTCCTATTTCCTGTAACCCTTTCTGTTTTAGTGATGGATGTTCTCAGTACATGGCTACTCTAGTTTAGTCTAGTTGCTCCCAGAGTACATGTTAGGAGTTAGGCATCTCCAACAGCTCAATTGCCCACTGTGGCTGTGATTTTTCTACAGCTTTTGCCATTGAATGGATGACAGAATCAGAGCTCAGTGGAATTCAGCTTAGCTTGTACAACTAAGCTCATACAGGTTGATCTTAATTCAGCCTGTGATTGTGATGACACATATTGAATATTTCTATAAGGCAAATACTGTTTCATTGCTCCAGTAGTGATGTCACCTATTTGAAGTGTCTGCATTATTATTTTATTCTAATACTACACTGTGGAAAATGATTGTGCACCTTTTTGCTCTTTCCAGCTCCACTCTCCACAGTGGTGGAGCTCAGTAAGATCTCCATATCCAGGCAGGAATGGGGCAGGCAGGAATGGGGCAGCAGGAATGCTGCTTTGTTCAGCATTTTCTTTGCAAAATGTACAGGAAGCCAAGGCTGTCTGCCTGCAAGGCTTCCTATTACATATTGTGTTGTGTGGTTTCCCTATGGAAAATATATGGCTGGAAGGAATGTCTCATGTTGAACCACTAGAATGTGAAGAATTTGAGAATCTGTTTTTCTTACATAGCTCTGTACTCAAAAGAAAAGCAACAGAAAGGAAAGGCTCTTTGTCATATCCTGGGGTTATTATCTCCTTTATTTGCTATTTACTGCGGGATGCTGTGACAGCCTTGTGCTATTCTAAAGGTTTTTTTAGTGTGGCAGAATGACGGAGAAGACGGGAAAACAGACAGGAGAGGAAGGGAGTGAGTGGTCATACCAAGAGGAATTTACTGCGAGATTCTAGTAGAAAGAAGCAAAGACAGCAAAGCAAAGGATGACATTTGTTAACAGTGTAACCATCCCACAGAAACCTCCAGCAGTGAGAGGTAAATAGTGATGCTGAGAAGAAATTTTGATGTACATGATTCACTTTGCTTTTTCACATATGGAAGTACCTAATGGTATTCCTGTCAGATTTCAGTCATTTCCAGTATCTGCTGCTTTTATTTGGGTTACGAGACTATATCTCAACACTGCAGTCTTTTCTAATATTCTATGAGTTTTCAATAATTTTTCATGAGAAAGGAATTGCTATAGAGTGTGAATGTCAAAATGAAAACTTCTGTGTAAATAGATTCTATTTTATAAATATTTTTAAAAAAATTTGTAAAATCATGAGATGTATCCCAGAAAAGATAACATTTTCATTCTTTGATAATGTAATACTGTACATGGAGGTCACAAAGAATTGAAGGGAAAACCACTGAAATAATTAATCTTCCAATTAAATTAGTTTTATGATTCTGAAATTGAAATTAATGTTTTGACTTGGTTTACACTCTGAATTCTTCTACAAATCCTTAATTCTTTATTCTAGGAAACTAAAAATGTCTGAAAAGAGCATGACTGACATTTACAAACAATAAATAATATGGTTTCAGAATACAGTCTCCAAGGAAAGTATGTACTTGAATTAGTAGGATATTAGAATTCTTTCCCAGTGGTTCTGTACTTTGGCAAGGTATATTCTTGGATGCTGGAAACCAGCAAATACAGATGGACTGAAACAGTCAAAGAGGGAACATCTGAAGTGATTTTTTACACATGGCTGTAAGTCACTCTTCTGTTTTAAATTAGTAAGATCTAAAACATCATGGTAACAGATGTTGGTCTCTGAGGGTAAACATTTCAGAATGGAAATCTCTGTCTCTGTGCCTCCTGCTCTGTATATATAATATTAACAACATACAAACTTATCTTGTCATTCTAAGAAAAGTTTTCACCTACACTGAATAGTTGGCTTAGTTAGACAAAACTTAGTAGTCTCAAAAGGGTTAATAATGTTCTTGTGCCTGACTGGTGTAAACACAAAGGACTTATGAATACGTATGATAGTCAAAAGAATTGTTCCTTTTTTTTTTTTTTGCTATCCATATTAATTTTAAGAGAGGAACATGACTTATCCTTTGGATAAAAGCTTCTCATTTTTGCTTGAAAACCTAGGTTTCACAAAATACAGGCCATGATAACAGGATCAGGGGAAGTGAATGCTGAAAGATATACACATTAAAGTAAGTAGGATTCACTCCTGATGTCTATTGCAGACAGGAGAATTTTCAAAGGTTCAAAGGGTATTGATTATTAGATTATTGGAGAAGATTACTTCTATTTCAACAACAACAACAAATATACAGCTTTTTAAAATGAGCTATCTTCCTTAATTTATGCGTACCATTGAAAATAATATCTTTATCCCACTGCCAAATCTAATATATTTTGTTTGTAGGGTCACATAAAAATACTTTGAATTTCCAAAAAAAAAGCTTATACTCCCCTCAGGTGAGGTGTGTTTAGTGCCTAGTAGTGGCATTTAATAGTGATTAAAAATGATAAGCGCTTAAACTTATCACAAGATGAAGTTTCTCATTTGCCAATTAGAAATTATTCAGAAGTGTTAATCCGACCCATGATCTCAATTTTCTCTCTTCTGGAAATTTAGAACAGATCTTGCATTTTCTAAAGATGAAGAAAAAACCTGGAAAACACGATACATGGATCCTTCCTTCCTTCCTTCCTTCCTTCCTTCCTTCCT
>VZRX01020781.1:0-55738 GCA_013398075.1 Notiomystis cincta
CCCTGCCCCGCAGCGCCGCTCGGCCCACGCCCTGCCCCGCAGCGCCGCCCGCCTGCTCCGCCGCCCCTCGGGAACCAGCAGCGGTGCCGCACAGCACCCTGCTCGGCTTAGCGCTCCGGGCCAGGCTGCTGCGCCCGAGCTGTAAATAGACACACAGCTGATTAGAGCTACCTTTAAGCAAGTGGCTAATTTGACTTACAATAGACTTTAAATAAGAGTTCCTTGAGGCAGGTGTTGGATGGGTGTTATGCTGCTGGTTTTTGGTGAGGAAAATAATCCATTTTTGCCACAGTAGAAGGTATGAATAAGCAGAATTTTGTCCCCTGAGAAATCTGGAAGAAAAAGAAGTAGTATATTAATCATTACGCTATTTGAATAATAATAGCTGCCAAAATAGACTTTACCTTTGATCTTAGAAGCCTAATGGATACTACTCTTAATGCAGATGAATTACCACATACAGTTATTTGCTTTAACAATATTACTTGGGCACAACCCAGACAATTAATAAAAAAAAAAATTATAAATGTACAAAAATATCCTTATGGCTCTCCTACATGAAAATGGCAACTTGCACTTGGAATTTCCTCTAACAGTTCTTTATCCTAAGATTCATCAAATACAGCTTTGAAAGATTTCTTCTCATAAGCTTCCAAAATCTGAAGCAATGAACTGATGAAGAGATATCCAGGAGAAGACTCAATCAGGATAGCCACTCGTTTTGATGAAAAAAAGAGATGGGCATATGAGAAAGAAGGAACGCCATTTCATGGGGTTTATTTATTTTTAAGAGATATAGCAGTTCCCTTTGGATATAACCTACTCCTATCTCCTAAGAATAAATCCTGCTGCTTGCAAATACATAATCCAATTACTATAAGCTTCACCTTATTATTCTAAAAGGCACTTACAATCAGTTTTACTGTTTCTGGTTTTTCAATCCATTCACAAAATCCATACACTTGTAACTGGGCACAACACTACCAAAATCATGATTTAACAGCCCAAATCTTTTTATCATGGAAAACATTCCTTCTGATAATGCTTTTAAAACAGGCAAAACTATAACAAGGTCCATCATTTTTATGAATTTGTGAGAATTAGGATATGAAAACAGAGCATAACATTATTTCTTGTTATTTCCTAGAATACACTCAGAAGTAACCAAATCGCAGTAGATAATGGTTCCTATGCAAAAACTCCCAGTTGTTTGTGTGACAACTCAACTGTAACATGAGTTAAGCACCTAAATTAACAAGTGCTACCTTACCCAACTCTAACTCCGTTGTACGCGAACTAACATATAGGAGTTAATAAGAGTCCTATCTTCTTTTTCTTCACCATAACATCTTTTCATGCAAGAACCATAAATCTGACTGAAGTATTATTTTCAATTCTTTGTTGGAACTCACTTAGGGGATGTAGCATACCACAGATACCCTCACACTGAAGCAGGTTATTTCAAAGTTTGTAACAGCATAAAAACCATCATTTCGTACCTAGCAAAGGAAATGCAGCCAAACCACATTCGCCTGTGATTCTCTCTTTATCACCCTCAGGGAAGGTAAAAAAAAAAACTGTAAAACCCTCAACTTACAGAAGCAAATTTTAATAACTCTCAAGACTTTCAAGGATACTTAGACTGCAAAGGATAGAAATAACCATCAAGTGTGAATATGCCTCCACATTGCCAGCTATACAGTATTAGCAAACTGAAATATCTCCACTATGAAAGTCCTGTTATGGGGAAATAACTCAAAACTCTGATATCCAGCCCTCAAAACCAAATGATGATGCTTCTGCTAAGGTGATGTAATTTTTATCATTGCCCTGGAAATAAACAAGAAAAAAATATTCCTATTTTTCAACACATATTAACAAACAAACGATTGAAACATTTTTATAGGTTTGTTCAACACATCTGCTGCACAGAGTAATAAACACTTTCCAACACTCAGCCTACTTCTTGTTTTGAAAGAGGACTCAACTTATGTGCTTGCAGTAAATATTTTTTTATTATATCACAATTTACCATTTAAACTAAAAAATTATTCTGTTTAGCTTGCTGTTGTAAATAAGTTATCGAAAAGATTACCTTGGATACTGTAATGGTCAGGGCACAAGGACATGCACATAGCTCAGCCCTTTTCAGTCTTTCTCACATATACATTGGAGCTTCAGCAGTTTAAGATCAACCCTAAATACTGCTTACTCTGCTGTATTCCCCTAGGCAGTGGTTCAAGAAACTGAAGAATGCTCCCTATATGATTCTAACTTGGTCTATGACAAACTAGACAAAGATATAAAAGTTCAGAATAAAATTATCATGAGATATAAAAAGGTTCAGGAGAGAATTTCAGTTACTATTCTTTCATTATTCTGAGCATAAATTATGAATTTATCTTTTTACCTTTGCATAGTCCCTGCAAGAGCTTCTGTGTGAAGTTAGCAAAGAAAATGAAATGCAGACTGAAGATGCTACATATGTATTGCAAACCAAAGAACTCAGTCTCCAACAGGTCTTCTGAAGGTAAGAGTCTGAGACAAAATCAGCTCAGGCCAGAGAGGAGAGATGTTCTTTGTTAAGAATGAATATCCACAGTAACGCTCTCATTTTTCCCTATTTTTATCTGACATTTCAAAGCAGTCACTAACAAAGAGCTGAAGAAGCTTCCTCCACTCAGTTTTTAGAAATACCTCAATTCTCTCCCAAGGCTCTCATGCACTGCTTGTTCTGAACTCAAAAGGGGTTCCATTTTCCACTTCCGCTTCTGACACAGGACTCAAATACTTCCTACAATTTTCTCAGCAGCTTAGGATCAGCTGAATAGTGCTGAAAACCTCTGCCAATACTCTGTTGATTGTGGACCTACATCTCCCCAAGTGTGAGCACATCTCAAGTGTGTGCTTGCTTCTATTATTTTTGTTACATACATGCACACTCAAGTAGCTCTAAGTCCAGACATAAATCATCACCTTCTGTAACATCAGCTTTGTGCTTAGATTCTGTCAAGACTTGGCTTCTTCATTGCAAGTTTACATTTAGTAGAAGGCCTTGCCCACTGCACATTGGTTCTTTGCAATTATTTAATTTAACTCAAGCAACATATGAGGGAAAAGATATCTCTAATAATAGGGAAGCAGTGATATTCAAGAAATAATAACAAGATCATCAGCAGGAAAGGGTTTTCATGATAAAGGTGGCCACTATCAGTACTGGTCTTCTAAAAGACAAAGTACAAGTACCAGAGAAATGGTAATTCTGTGTCTTTGTGTGTCCTGCAGATGTCTGTGTTGGAAATTGTGGGGGAAAGGATGCAAAAATTTGACACACAGCATCTGTCTACAGCTCAGCTGCAAAAGATCCATGACCGACTAATGCTCCATGTTCTTGCAGATCCCTGTGACAGTTGTCATTCCCCAGAGTAAGGCAGCACCTCAATGATCTAATTTTTAAAGAGAAGTTCTTGAGCACAGTCTGAAGTGCTGGCACAGACTCGGTTTCTTTTTTTTTTCTTGAATCTTCATCATTTGAAATCTCTTTAAATTCACCTATTGCTTTATCTATGTCCTAATTATGTAGAGTCTGACACAAGTTACTGATGAAGGAAGGGATTTCTCCTCCTGCTAGAAAAAAGCCTTACTGTGACCAGTGTTCTTGCATGTGAAGACATTTCTCACCTTCCTGGCGTATGCCAGTTTGACTCAGAAAATGAGTGCAGTGGATTGAACTGACAGGGATATGAAGGCAGAAGCTTAAAGCACATCAAAAGTGTTAGCAGTATGAGCTCTGTATAAATAGTCTTACTGATACAAGTCTCCAAGCATCCTTTATCTTCTTGTACACAGAGATTAGAGAACAGCTCAAATGCTTAATTGTATGTCAAGTGCACAGTCTGCGATTAAGGGTTCAGTATAGTCTTTAAAAATGGAGTCTGCAGCACATCCATGCCTTGACTGAGACAATTCAGCTGCTATTTTAAACAAAAGGCTTGACTGTCTCTTACTCTGCATGTTACATTGTTCCTCACATCAAGGCAAAACACATAATGGTGATTTTTCCACATTCCTCTTAGAAATACTGATTCCCCCAGTTGGTTCATCCCACAGCTTCAGTGACAGACTGATGAGAAAGTTCTCTCTCTTAAAAGTACCCTAAAAATAGCAGCAGGATTAACTTCTGAAATTCAGATTATATACAAAAAGCAAGTCCTTGTAAGTCCTTAGGTGCACATAGATAGAAAGAATAGCAAGCCATGCGCAGGCATTTGTGTAACGTGCTGGATTTCAGCAGAAGCTGGAATATCAGCTTGGTGTGTGTTGAGCTAAATGAGCTCCAGCAGGGAAGAACACACACACACAATGCAGCAAAACAGAACTGGGTAATTTCCTCCCAGCCCTGTGACTCCCACCCTTATTTCTGTGAAACATGATGTTCCTAAGTTATTGAATTTAGTTTAGAAAATGAAACTAAGAAGAATAGAAGACTTAATTCCTTTTCATCCTAAAAACCCTATCATTTAATATTATGTCCAAGACTTTAAAACAGCTAGAGATACAAATGAGGAAACAAAGACTTGAGACACAGCATCTAGAATGATTCATTTCACAACATTTTGAAGATGCATAATATAAGTATAGCAACTGTGTGTTTCACTTAGACTACATAAGAAATTGAAAGTCCTGCAGTAGGAAAGGCATGCTGTGAAATGAATGTGAAATTATCTAGTATTAAGAATGGCTGATCATCAATTTTTTTTTTTCAAAAATGCCCTAAAAAGTAAGAAAAATCACTCATTTAGTTAAACCAGTTTGGTAACACAGCCTAAGTTTTCCATAAATAAGCTGTAACTACCTCTAAAGTTATGATTTTTCCTGTAATTCAGGCAATATGAAAAATAATAATTAATAGGAAATACACAGGCTAAACAAGGAGAACTGAAAGCTGGTGAATCAAATAAAGTGTTATAAGGAAACATGCAGCAAATTGTACATACGAAAAAAGCAACAGCAATTAACAGATATTCCAAGTTTGATGTTAAAACAGACTAATTTCTGACCAAGTTCAACAGGATTAATGGATATTCAGCATCTCTAAGAAGTAGCCCATTAGTTCTAATTGCCACTGTCGTCATCATCTATTATTGCATTCTATGGAAAAGCAGGACATGGAATTAAATAGTGCTGTACAAACTAGGAAATTCATAATGCCAGGAAAAAACATATGGAAAAGGCTATTGATTGCAAAATAGAGCCTGGGGGTGGGGGAATAAAACCCTTCACCACACTGAATATTAATGTCTACAGGCAACAGCTAAAAAAAAAATAATGCCTGCATTTTTTTTAACTTATGTAGCAAATTCACATATGAAAAGAGCACCTGTAAACTAAATGAAGAACAATCTTTTCTGAAACAAACAGCTCATTATGAACTCTCAGACAGGAAAAGAGAGGAAAATACAAAAGAATTTGCAGTCTCCTTGAGCCTTAGCTGACAAACGTGATGACAACATCACTCTGAGGAATTAGGACATATTTGTAGAGCTTACTGCAAGCTTCAGCATATAAATATCTTTCAGTTTTATCTGCTGCAGGGAAAAATATTTATATATTTTTTAAACATCTGAAATTGGATTCTGAAAGCGTTTCAGAAATACCTGTATTTTCCACTGCATTTTGTCATAAAAGTCCTGGAGAGTTGACAGATACGTTAAAAAACACCCTTTCAGCTATCCAAAAAACTATTCTCTTTCATACATTTAATTATTTTTTAATTTATTTTAAAGATATTAATCAAACTCCTCTGCTTTGCTGCTGATCAGAAGCCAAATGCATGGCAGAGCTGATTGGGAGTTGTTGCTGATTATTTTTAGAAACAAGTGTTTCAGCACTTTGGACAATACCCACTGTCAATTTATTAGAAATTATTCAAAAACTCATGGCAGAAAATGGCTCTGCCTGACTAGGGCTGCTTATTAGCCAGAAATGCAAGGAGGAGAGAGAGAATTCTGTTACTGTTGGTTCAGAATAAAAAGTTGTGGATGTGGAGTAGGGATGATTTCAATGAAGATCTTTGAGTTCATTTAGGTTTCATATGAAGCACAAATGGATGTGTGGGAGGGAGGGAAAGAGAGAAAATTACGATTTGATGCAGGGAGTTGGTCGCACAACAACAGATCAGTAGTGTTTGGGAAGACAGATGCTCAACAGGCAGACAAGACTATAAACCACACAAAAGGAATTAAGAAAATCCCAACAAACCCCATCAAAACCAAACAAACAAAACAACCCCCTCAAGCCCCCAAAAACGAAAAATCCAACTAAGAAAAAAACCCAATGAAAAAGAGTTTGCTTGAAACCATGTTCTTCCATCACCTGCAAAAAACCCAACTATATGAGCTTTTCAAATTGGTGGCTTAAGGAGTGACCAACCACAGTGCAAGAAGCAGAGCTCTCATTTCCCCTGTTTAGCTTTGCAGAAACCTATTTGAAAAAACGATGGCTTTCTTTTTTATGTCAGTCACTTTGCACTAAATCAGTCAGTCTGCCAGACAGGCAATATGTGCTGTTGTGGTTTAACCCCAGGCTGCAGCCCAGCCCCACACAGCTCCTCAGCCACTCCCCCTCCTGCAGGACCAGGATGAGAATTGATAAGGGTAAAAACAGGAAACCTCCTGGGTTGAGATGAAGATAGTTTAACAGGGAAAGCAAAGCAAAGCAAAACAAAGAATCAATTCAGTGTTCCCTATGGTTGGGCAGGTGTTCAGCCATCACAGGAGGACAGGGCCCCATCACACAGAATGGTAGCTGGGGAAGACAAATGCCATCACTCCAAATGACCCCTTCTTCCTCCTCCTTCCTGCAGTTTATATACTGGGGATGATGTCACAGGGTCTGGAACATCCCTGTGGTCAGTGGGGGTCACCTGTCCAGGCTGCAGCTCCTCACACCCTCCCAGGCATCCCCAGATCCTTTCCCAGCCTGGAATTAGGAAAAGCAGGAAAGGCCTTGGCTCTGTGTAAGCCCTGCTCAGCAATGATAAAAACATCTCTGTATCATCAACCCTGTGTTCAGCACAAACCCAAAACACAGCCCCATACGAGACAGTATGAAGAAAATGAACTCTAGCCCAGCCAAAACCAGCACATGTGGAATAGTCACTCATTTGACTCGGTTTTTCTCTTATGTAGAAATGTTTGGGAAAAACCTCTTGCTTTTCCATTTGCTGAACCAGTTGATTAACCAGCAGTGTTCTCCATTTCATGACAGACAGAATGAGCTCATTTCTTGCAGCTGCAGTCAGTACACACTGAAAAGCAAACTATCTGTGAGGAGTTCATGATACTTGAAAATGTAAAAAGGTACAAGCTGAACTTTACCCAGTTGATAACAATTTGGTTTTTCAAGCACTAGCTTCAAAGTAAAAGTGGTATGTCAAGAAAAGAAGAAGGTCACCACCATCAAACAGTCAAATATTTAAACCTGGATCAGAACTAAACTCATGCCACTAGTATTTGTGTTTTAATTAATACAGAAATTGATCTGCTTATGAGCATTGTAGTATATGCAACTCAGAAACTACATAGCAACTAATATTTTCTTATGTATAACAATAATATTTTCTATGATGATGATCTCCATAGATTAGAGACTTTAAATAAAAGGAAGAAAAAACCCCCAACCACTTCCATAAATAGATTTCATCCAAAAGAGATTTAGTTGCAAAGAACTTCTTGGGCAACTTCAAACAGTCCCGAATCTGACCTGTGAATTTTCATACAGCTTATGTGACTGAATATCTACTCCACATATACAAATCCACATCTGCTTGATTAAATTAGACTGTCAGTCTCCTGAAGTAAAGCCACAGCCAAATGGCCCAAAGTTATAAAAACAATCTCCAGCAGGAGGTTGAAAATCTGGCTCTGTACCTTCTCTGTAATTCAAATGACAGAATTTAAGCTCTCAAACAGAAAGACATTTAGAGAATGTATATTATAATTGCCATTGCTACTTAGAGATAAGCAGCAAACTTTTCTATAATACTTTACCCCTGGGAAGTCAGACACTTAACAGAATGTCACTCCAGCCAGTGTCACCACTGAAAGCTGACCTTGGAAATCTTCCTGTCCTATCAGGCCTTCTACAAACCACCACAAGAATCTGCTAAGGGACAGATTTGCTCACATTGTTCTCAGTTCTTTCCATGAACAAATCCATCTGTTAAACACTAATGGGATGAAGACATACACATCTATGGAAGCAAAAGCTTCAGCAAGTGCCTTTTTTTTTTTCTATGTGGAAATAAAAAGATAAAGACTGAAGCTGTAGTGTGTCAGGTTTCTTACTGGAGAAACCTGGCTGAGAAAAATACCTTAACTGCTGGAACTATTCCACTTTGCCTTGCTAACATGGAACAGCAGCAATAAAGTAATGTTTGTAACGGAAAGATTGTAGACAGGTCGATAGACTCACCATGCCTTAGTTGAGCAGGGAAAAATGCAGAGCATGTATTGCTCTAAAGAGTGCTAATGTACTAAGGAAGAGCAGGGAGGACCTGTAGTCTTTTTCCTTCTCCTGCATCTGTATTTTAAACAGCCTGAAAAAAACACTGAAATCTTTTCCAGCTCCCCAGATCATTGTAGGTAGAGGCATAAAGATGAAATCTGGTCTTTAGCTTCTACAGTACTTTTGCTCTTCCTTCTAGGCATTGGAAACTTTCTCCTGGGCATTACTAAGCTGGCTATGATGTCAAACAGCACCATGTATACTATGTACTCTGAAGAGAAATAAAGAGAAACACTTAAGCCTTTGCAATGTGCCACAGTGCTTCAGTGAAGATAAAATATCCAGTATTCTTACAGAAGGCCTTAAAAATAGAAAAACAGCCATGTGATTGTGGAAGCTAGGAATAAAGTTAATTACAAATAGTACATCAGAAGCTGAACTAACAAGCATAAGCATGAGAAGCCACATACAGTCCTGTGATCTTCCAAATTTATAAATAGCTCCAACATTTTTCAGAAATAGAAGGCAGATCTCAATGCTGAAGGTGCCAATCTCTTCAGTTTTGTGTGGAACCATCTATCTACTTTTGGTTAATAACACCACACAAGGATCAGCATGCTTCAAAGCACACTTAATATCTATGAATTCACAGAATGAATAAACCAATTCTACGTGTAGAAAAATTATTTGGGAAATCCTATCAGCTTACAGGAAATTGTTCTGCAAGCAGCAGAGAGAAGGAAGCATCATTTTCTTTGGATTTCTGTCCTTTAATGCACTAAACTTGTGCAGCCACCAGCCCATCCCAGAGTTAGCCTAGACACATGGATGCACTAGACTGTCCAGACACCTTCTGTCAAACAGTGTAGAAAGAAGTACTGTGCTAATTTCAGGGATTTTTTCCTCCACCTGCCAAACTTTCAGAAGAGAGACAATTGGCTTCCTCTTGGGGGGCACCTTCTCTCAGTGATGCTTTAATTGTCACAAGATTCAAAATTGTCTCATCATAGTATTGAGCAATCCAGCATATGCTTTCAGAATCAATGAAAAAATGTTGAAATGATTTCTTGTAGGCAGTAAAATGTCTGTTAACAACAACTGCTGAAAAGAGTGTAAATCTCTCTTAGTTTCTGCATAAAGGGAAAAATCATTCCCTCACAAAATAAAATACATCACCATAAAAATTTACCCAATTACTCACATAACTTCTCAACCAAGACATTTTAGTAAGATATCCTTTTAATCCCTGCCTGTTTAATAAAACAAATAAGACATTTGGTAGTTTATTATACCACCAGTGCACAATTCATTTTTGTAACACAGCAACAATAAATAACACAAACAAAACAGTCAAATCTCATAGCCTCCAGTGAAACAATATTTGGAATATAATTACATGCAGCACACATTTTGCAAAGGATGTAGACTCAGTTCCAAATTTAGCAGAATGTGACCAACAAATAAGTGTCTGGGGCTTCACCACAGTGTTTGTTTGACCCTTTTCAGTCTTGAAATTTACTATTTGCCAAATGTCATTTCAGCTTACAAGAGTATTAAGGCTCCACTAGTCCTCTGTAAAGCAGTAACTGCTCCGTGAAGAGATGCTTTCAGAATCTTTCTGGTCTAATTTATGCTGTAACGTAGTTACTCAAAACTTTATTCTCTCTGGGTAAAGTTTCCAAAGATTTTAAACACCCATGTGAAACATGTGTCAGTTTTTTATGCTTTACATATACAGAGGTAGATCAAAAGAAATGTGAGAGGAGATGATATACTTAGAAACAAGTTATTCCCTGTCTTCTTTATGAACTGGCTCTTACTTCTTTGGCAATACAAAAGTGCCAGCTTCTCCAGCCACATGCTCTCTGCCCTTATATACATTAAAAACACTGAGAGACCAGGTATGGATAGCTTTTGTCTAATTTACTGAAATCCTTTCTGGCTTTGCAAGAGAGGTAGTTCAAAACCACATGAATTTACTCGTAAATATGACTCTGAATGAGCTTAGACTGGGCCATAATTTAGTTCTGCAATGCTAAATCTCTATTACAGTACCATGCAGCATCTAGAACAAATGGACATATTTATTTTGACCCACTCTGAGTCTAAAGGTTTAACACATTAGAAATTAAAGAGTTTCTAACCACCTTATCTAAGATAGCAATACCTCAAGAGAGGCAAAGATCATACTTTCATCATGCACCCACTGTCTCTATTTCTGTCTGCAGACACCATGCTAATATGTAAATCCAATGGAAGAGAAATTCTCATGGACTTCATGCTAAATAACTATGAAAGGAGTATCTAAATACTATCAAAGTATACTGCATCAAATACTTAAACTGTACACTTCTACTGCTCTATATTGGTAATTTTCATGAATTAAATTCTTAGATTAAAATATATTTCTGTAGAATGACAAGATCTTGCTCTGAACTGAACCAGTCTGTATTTTTTAATTAAATTATATTGTGATGGTTAGATTGTCCAGTGAGAACATTTTTTTTACAGGATGCATTTAATTCTTTTCACCAGGTCTAGAACTACCTACCTCAGAAAAATAAGTTTACCATGAAAAAGAAATCTTCAAGACAAACAAAAATTTCCTGATATTCCATGAGAAACTACCTTGGACAGTACTGCCTAAGAGAAGAAATACACTGTCCTGAAAAGCTCTGTGAAGTTTGTGTTTTAGACATGTGGATTCAGTGGTAAAAACCAGGATTTAAACAGAGTTTGTGACAAAGAGAATTAATCTAATTTCTCACTGTGGAACAGGACTTAAAAGTATTTTACTCTACTTCTAACATATAGCAAAAATATTTTGATTTCACAGGAACTGAGTAAATTAGTTTAGTTCACACTGACAAAATAGGTGATGAAAGCTGTAAAGGCATGCAGCAGAGGTAAAGAGCACTAACTAGAATGTTTATGTTTTGTACATCTCCATGTTTGCACTTAGTGACAGTATGTTCCTCATGCCATAACAATATTGTTGCTATTATGTAATATAATTGTCTGATAATAGATAGTTATTAAAATAATAAAAAAACCACAATCCAACTAGAAATTAAATCTCAAAATGACAGAGCATTGCCTGTAATTACAACACAGTTCTACTTCCACCCACGTTATGCAGAGCTGCCCAAGTATCCCAATGCAGCAGTTAGTCTATTAATTGTGTCTTAATGAGGATCCCTAGGACAGATTCAATATTGAAATTCAGCCTGTAATGAAATGGTACATCGTCTTAAATCAGCCTAAAATGAACAGTAACTGCCAAATGATGAATTCAAGAATAAGCTGCTTGTAGTGGCAGGTAATGTGTCCCAGTTACTTGCAAACCAAATGCCACTGCTCTATAATAAGCCGACTTCTGTAAAAATACTACTACAGCAACAACCAAGATGGCACTTAAATAAAATGGAATAACATTTGTGTCTTATCACTCTGACTACAAGTTATAGTAACCGCATCAGAAAATTAAAAGTGATAACCACCTCCTCACTACAGAAAAGTTCTGGGACATGGCCTACATCCCAAAGAAGGCAGTTTCCTAACAACTCGTAGGCAGGAGTTTGTTGTGCTTTGGGTGATGCTGTCACCAGCCCTGCTGGAAAAAGCAAATGCCTGATGCAGATGTGTAAAACAAACTAGAACCTGGAAATTCCTTTGCAAAGAAGGAGCACCCAGAAGGTGCTGGGAGGAAGAGTGAGAAATACCTGGGCTTCTTTACAAACCAGAACCCCATCTTGCTCAAGTGGACACTGAGCTTAGTAGGACCTGAAGGGCTCCCACAGTTCAAGACAGCAACACAACTGCACCTTTGACTTGAAGATTTATCCATCTAAACCAGGGCAGCAGGAGACACACAGAGAAATAAGTTTTGTGAAGTTGGTAAAAGGAATATACAAGAAGGATCTATTTTTACAAAAATAATTAATAGCTTAAAAGAGACTTTTACCATAAAAAAAATTATGCAAGGTGGAATAATAGATAATTGAATTTCCTCCTTTTTCTTCATGTCTACAGGTTCCTTGATCTACTCAAATTTTCCACTCTTCTGGACCTTAAAAACCAAAAGCTAACAGAAGTATACAGTAGAATTAGACAATTTCAATGCACAAACAAGATATATTGGATAAATTCAGTTTAGATTTGATACATAAGAGTTAATAGTATATAGAGTGCTAACCAGTATTACCTGCAATCAAGGTTGGAAAAGGTAAACCACATGAACCATACAATGTTATGACTTCTGAGAACCAAGTTTAGAATTTTTTTTCAGTTAAAATAGGCACAAAATGAGGCACCATTAGAGTCTGACTTGTCTTATGCAGATACTGCTTATCTCTATTTGACTACTATCCCTAGCAAGAGAATGGAATTGGCTGGAGCCATTGCCCCAAATAAAATAATCACTTTTAAAAGATTAAAGAAGCCATTAACATGGATTGACTTTGTCCCAATGCAATGCAATCTGCTCAGTGCTGGTGATCTGGCAAGGACAAATAAAAGTAGTCTGACACCCAAGTAGAAAGACAGGGACTTGCAGATGCTGAGTGCAGTGTCCAAACTCACAAAGGCTTTTGAACTGACAGTGGTTCCAAAGGAAAAATTCTATATGCAACACGTGGATACAGCTTCTTCTCCATGATCAAAATGGATACTTATAAAATTCTCAGCAAGGATCCCAAAGGTTTTACTAATACCATACTTAATCCTCAAAAGCTTAAATAAAATCCACTATGCACAGAGGAGGGTGGAGCTTGGAAAAAAATTGAGTATCAGCTATAGAGAGAATTGATGAATTCGGCAATAGTTCAAGAGCCTTAAGACAGTTTGGAACATCAAGTCCCACTTCTGAAAGGAAGAGACAAAGAATCTGTGTTCAAGCAGAGAGAGAGACAGAATCTATGTTCAAGCAGATAGCTCTGGCAGTTGGAGACACAAACAAAACAAAACAGCCCCCAAAACAACACAGAAACTGGAGAAATTCATGCATGAAAGTAGGAAAGAAAGATTCGTGAATTCTAAATTTTTTGCTTATTCACATACAATCCAGCCCGTTTACATGTATTTGGCATGAAGGTTTACTTGTAAGTAAACATTTTTCAGAAGATATTGCATTTGTTTTTGTTTAAATTAGTCTGAATCAATTCAAAACTGTCATATTTGTAGATGCACGAGTGCTTAGGCCTTTCTGAGTGCAGTATGTGGGAGCCCTCTGCCCAGAAGCTTGACCTGACACATCCTTACAAGGTACTGAGATGATGTGAAAACTGAGATAACAGAAGTGGGAGGCTGGGAAAACCTGGAAAAATGAAGGCAATAAAGAAGGCAAGACATGAGACAGAATTATCATCATGAGGAGGAGGGAGAAGGGCAATGCTTCTATAGCAAACTATGTTTCATTACTCCCTATTGCTGCTGAGAAAGTTCTTTGCAGTGTATTTCAAACCCAAGGTTAAGCTAAAAAATTAGAAACAAATCCATTAAATGAAGATAACAAGGCAGATTAAATGTCCATGCTGCAGTGCTATGGACTGTCAGGAGTTCTGCTGGGATTCCTTCACAATCACAGCAAACAATGATGGAAAACTTCATCTGTAGTAATGAAGAATTAATCTCTATGAGGTAATTTAGAGGGTATTTAGCAACTCAAAATTAAAAACACAGTTCCCATGTACTTAATTTCAATACAATGTTCAAGACAGGTGCTGTGTTTCCAAATCAAAACTACAGACCATAGTTTCTCATACTTTTCATGTGTACATGATACAGAGTAATTATTTTCAGCTCCATTCAATTTGCTGCTTTAATTTGCTTAAGGTCCCCCCAAGCACTTTTGTGGACCCCATGTGGCAGGGGAGGCAAAAGCAGTAGGGAAGAACTCTCAATCAGCTCAGCCAAGGAAGTGTTATGTGTAACATACTTCCAGGGAAGAGACAGCTCTGTGTGAACAGTTTGGTTTAAGCAATGTAGTGACACAGAGAAGCTCTACAGCAAAAGCAGGGACAAAATCTGACTCACCATGATAGATTCTACTTGCAGAAGTCTCTCTTCTCTCCTGCATGCTCTAACTCATTTTGGTGAAGCAAACAAGGCAGGCATCCACACCAGCAAACCCACCTTCTCCCTGGAGAAAAGACAGAGAATTCAGCAAGAAAAAGGCACTTCAGAGCAAGTGAGAGTCAGCTACACAGCAGCTATTTAGCAAACATTTTTCTTTTCACTGTCCCGACCAAGGGGGCCATTCTGGGGATCCTCTGTTTAAGCCTCACAATGGGTTATACTACATTATTACAGAATGAACTGCTAAGAAATACAGAAGCAAAGAACTGAGCCCCAAACAGCTTCTGCAGGAACACATCAACTGCAGTAGCAGTTTAACATGGCAATGATATGGATGGGTTTAGGAACTTATGCAGCATCCAAGCTTTAGGAAGCACAGATAAGGTTTCATTTAATGAGTAACAATGCATCATCCATCAGCTCTGTGGAGCCACAGGCAATAGGCATGCTGGTAGCCTGTTAATAATTTTAGTTGGTTTCTCTGGTTGGCTACACTTAATTGTTGTCAGCAAGAAAACAAATTAAAATCTTTGTTTTCTTCTCCATATCCTTATGCTCAGCATTCCAGAACAACTCCCTGGAAGATGCTGGTATGAGGGTGGAGGGGATGTTTATAGCTACTCACAGGAATGAGGTAGGTAGGCCCCTTTCTCTGTTCCTAATAAGCTTGCCTATCTAGAAAGGCAGGAGGCAACTGTCCAGCTGATTTACTTCTGATTTTGAATCTCTGCAGTATCATGTGCCTGTGAGGATGGAGAGAAGAGCAGAACAAATTTTAATCTTTTATTCCAAAAGTGACACTAATTTACTGCTCTGCATCCATTTGTCATACTCACTACACATTCTGACCCTGGAATACTTTTCTGTAGCACTATTACTGAAAAAATAATTCTATGCTATCTACATCATAAAGCAGCTTCTTAGGAATCCAGCCCCTTTCCTGTTTGACTTAGGTAAACAGAGGAGATGCACCTCAAAATCCAGTTGAGAGGGCTGGTTTTCCACCAGCTTGACCAGTTCTGTCAATGGCAGAACTGAATGAAATATTCCAGTAGATCCAATGTATTTAGTGCCTTTCTATTTATGAAAAATTCACCTGCATATTGAGAACTACTAATTTTGTTTTAAAAAGTAATGTGATTATAAAAAACCCAATAACCCCAAAACCAAAAGCACTGCAGACTGATCTAAAAGAATCCTCAATATTAATTAAATTAACCATGAAGCATAGACCCGAGTGGTTTAATGAGCTTTATTTCAAGTGTTTTGCATCCTAACTAGATACGTGAGCATGTTGTAGCTTATATAGTTTAAATCTGCTTTACCTGCTAAGAGAGCAAAAATGACCTGCACATACTCCTCTTTTACAGCCTATTTAGCAATATGGAGACCAAATGTAATTTTTTCTTTGATACTGACTAAATATTGCTTCTCTATTAGTCTGTGTATCATTTATCAAAGTTTTAAAGCAATCTAAAGTTTTTGGGGTTTCCATTTTTATAACTTTTAAATACTAAGAATATGAATTGTGAATTCACACAATTATCTTAAGTTATATTCCTCTTAATTACACTTTCTCCTTTTTTAAAAGGACAAAGCACATTATGTATTTATGTAAGAATAGCCACATATTTGTTAAATGTATTTCTTTTACAAAAAAACACAGACTAACAAACTGTTCTATTTTCCACTCTCTCAGCTGTTCTTTTTCCAAGTATATGCTGTTGCACAAATTTATTTCAACATAAGACCCCTTTGCTGGACATTTTTAAAGCACTTAGACACTACCTGCTCCACAGGCTGAGCTGAGCTCACCTGGTGAACTCATGTCAGCCATCTAGAGTATTAAGTTCACTATTCTGTGGAACTGCACTGAAAAGGGAACACAGCCATGGTAACCTGACCAGAAAGAACTAAACAGTCTCCATATTCATACACAGAGTATTTCCAAGTGGTGATGGTGGTCACAAAACCAACATATTGAGGATTTAGAAAATGAAGATACAACTCCATGCTATTGGGAACTTACATGCACATTTTACCAAATTACTACTGAATTTCACGTGCAAAATTTTACTGACATTTTTGACTAAAGATAACACACTTTTGATTCTCAACATTATAGGAAACAATCCCAAATGTCAAATTTAGACATTTTAAAGAGATTGTCCAGATCCTTTTTTCACTCTTGCTGAAGTCTTTATTTCAAACATCTAGACTGAAACATTACCCAAACTTAACCTCAATTTCACTATAGTGTTTTATTGTTATGTGCAGATTGTACAAGTACACATAATTATGCCAAAATTCTCATAGGTGAAAAATGGTGCTCGAGATCTGTGAGTTCATCTGATTCCTTTGCAACAGCAGCATTTCCTTCACACACATTACAGCCACACCCACAAATCACTGAGAGCAAGTGGTGCATCAGTAATGCTGCTGTGCTGTCCTGGTGCCCTCTCATCCCGCTCAACTGCTGCACACTCACACAACACTCAGTTAGAAACAGCACACATGGAAGGGCTATTCAGAGTGTCACTGCCCTTGGTTTCTCTGAAGGCCCAACAAAAACAGCTGTTTCAATTGCAGAAGTTAAAAGACAGCCAGAACAAATCTCTCCCTAGATAGCAAAAACCTGAAGGAAAAAATTAATACATAAGGAACTGCAGAGAAAAGTCTCTTGTGGTTTCTCTGCCTCCTATTAACACTGTCCCTGGATGTTTGCCTGCATCCACTGGGTAATAAAGCCGAGGGTAGGAAAATGAGAGAGAGAATACTGGTCTCATCCTAATAGGCTTTAATTCATATGACAGCACAAACAATGGGCAAGGAGTGTCTTTCAATGAAGAGGCCAGAGCAAAATCCACAGTTTCTTACAAGTCTGAGCTATAGATTTAAATGAAATTGTAATTGCCAATAAAAGCAATTAATATGACCTCAGTATTCAATTCTACATTCAGCTATTTGATGATTCATCCATAATGAAAGAAAAACAAATGGCACTAGAGTCAAATCGAAACAATCACAAGAAAACTTTTCTGGAAAGAACATGAAACATTTACAGTAAGTTCCTATAAAAGTTAATAATATTTTCAAAATTCAACTTCGGTCTTGTTTATGGCATAACCAAAAAGGGACAATCTGACGACTCATGAAGGTTTTGGTGACAGAAGCAGTAGCATCAAGATATTGGAAAGCTTTCTGTACATTCCGTTTAGCTCCCAGAGCACGTGTCACTCTGAGGCAGCTGTCTGGTTGTGTGTCAGCATCTGGAGTTGTTACTCCAGTAAGTCACAGAAAATACAGCAAATGTTTGACTGGTCAAAAGCTAGAGACACCTCTTTACAAGGGAAATCTCTCTTTTTAGTTAAGACCTTGCATACCACACATAGTTCTTTCTCACAAGAAGCAAAGGCACTTTTCCAGGCCTGTGTTAGAAAGATACCAAATCTCAACTATCAAGTTTATCAATTATCTACATTCTATATTCATCTTCTGAAATAAAATAAGTACAATCTGAATTGAACCAACAATGGATGTTATCCCCAGTCTCCACCTATCTGCTTTATAGCACCTTCCCAGACAAAGTAGTCTGCACTGACTCAGAGGTGATGCTAAAGCCCAGAAGGCCTGAGCAGGTGGATTCCATTTCCTTCTCCTCACCACTGGTTTGGGCCACCTGGTGACACCTGCACTGGTGATTGTGGATCTGGTCTGAGTGGTCAGTAAACATGACTGAGAAATAGATACAAGATCATAAAGGTTGTTTTTACCTCCCCAATACTGTGAACACCTACACTTCATTGAACATATTCATCTTTTAAAAACTCTGTTAAATAAATAGCTCTTTTTTTTCCCCCTAGCCACTAAAAGCTCAGAATTCTCAATTAAATGAGAACATATGTCCTTCATTCATTCCTAGGTGGCAGAAGATGAATGACTTTGGACATGTATGTTCCTAATTTCTGATGATTTTTTGTTAACTTATCTGCCCTAAATTTCTGAGAAAAAGCTATTTCTGAATCTTATGCACATGCAACCCCCCAACAGTAATCAAAAGCCATTAGCAAAGCAATTTACAGGCATATAGACACTTCTGTGGTGGGCTGCAGTAGGAAAACCGATTGCTAGAGAGCTGTACAAACTTTAGCAATTCAGTGGAGTGCACAGCTGCTAACAGAGTTATCCCTTCTGAAAGAATACAAAAGCAAATTGATGTTACTGTCCTACACTCTGCACCAAACACCCAGTTTGCTGACTTCACAGGGAAACACAGCCATAGCTTCACCCTTCAAGACATTTTTACAACACTTCCTCAACTTCATAGGGCCAGCTTCACCGTTACAAGTAGTAAATGCAATTTTGCTTTTAAAAGAATCATATTTTATTAACTGCAAAGCACACCTCTAGATACAAAACCTGACAACCTCCCAACCCAAAACTAGACCACGCAGTACATATGGATTCCTAAAGACTCACAGCATAAAGTGCAATCTCCTATTGATTTTAGCTTCATCTCATGAGACCCATTTTCCTTTAAATCCTATTTCACCTAATAAAGCCATTTTCTAGTTGCCACTCTCCTGATAATGGTAAAAGAAAGACTGACTTAGAGGTTAGTGAGAGCTTCCTGTAAAAACTGGGAACCAGGTACTGCTTTATATAATCGCAGAACCATTGTTTCTCCTCATTCAGCTTCTTGGAACTGAGGATTGACAGAGAAGAAGGGGCAACAATGGTCTGGCTGCCCACCACGGTACAGCTGAGCCCTGGGAAGGGCAGGGGGCTGCCCTCAAAGAGCCACTCAGGTGGCCCATCTGTGTCCATCTGGGATTCTTCTGGCAGCTCCTCAGGGGTGAGACATGGGCAGAAGGAGGAATGGAGAGCATCAAAGGCACCAAAACATGCACAAGTCTGTGCTTTCCTCAGTGATTGATTCTAAACTGTGAAATGCCAGCAGAGCCAGCCTGACCTCTGTGCAAGAGAAGGCAATTAAGGAAAAAGAAAAATGACTAAGGCAAATTCTCCCTATGATTTAATGAGAGGTGTGCGTATGTGTGTGTGAGAATATATTTTGAACCACAGGCAATAACTCTTCCATCACTCAAAATAGGTACCTATAGCCCAGATATCAATGTAGGTTTTCCAAAGAACAATTACTCAAAATCTCTTATAGAGGAAAACCAAAAAGCATTAACCATCTTTCTTGTTTTTCAGAGATGCTCTAAGTGGAAAACATGATGATTATATGATGAGCTGTCGCTTGGCTACAACCCACTCAGTTCTATTACTGCTTGCTCCAGCTACTTTAACATTCAGTCATCTCAGTTACCTTTTATACTCATGGCATGCAGGAATTATCAAATGCCCCTTATGACACAGGGCAATCCTAGCCCTCAGAGTCCAAGCTGATTTGATCTCTTAGTGCTCTACTGGAATTTAGGACAGCATTGTGAAAGAGAGTAGGAACCCTGTCTCCGTATCATTTGAATTCCTGCACCACACACATTTTTCTCTGCCCTTCCTTTTGCTCTCTAGAAGACTGAGGTTACAGAGTACAGTGTACCATTTGCATATCAAAAGCAGTAGCACTTTACATAAAAACGAAAAGCAGGCACTTTTCTGGTTTCAGTGACTAAGAGCTCAAGATTTCCTTCCTCTGAATCTGTAACTTCAAATTCAGGTGTAACTCAGTTCATCAAGACTGGTTCAGATAAATATTTTAAAAATTGTGAAACTTCCCCACTACCAGTGTTACCTGATACTTTTTTGCCAGAGACATTTTCTTTCCAGATCCTCTTCTTCTGGAGCAGTTAAAGACTTCACTGTCTTACCTGAAAAAACAAAGGAGAAACATGCAAACTAGTTCAAAGATCATAAGAAACAGTTCTTATTTATCTCAACTTGTTAGAATGCTGCATGATGCATGGTGCTACCTCCCTTACTGAGAGGTTTCAATATCTTCTTCCAGCTGACCTCCCTGGGCTCAGGTGTGTAATTTTATTATTGAAAGAAGCAGGATGACTCTCTACTCTGCCTTAGACCATCTAACAAAAGAACACATACACAAAATACTATTCCAGGTTACTGTAACCTCATGCTGAGGTAGCAACCTTGCCCTAAGTTTCTACATGGAGGTGCCTTTTCTGAAGCAAAATGTCCAACCCTGGTGTTAACATACACACAAGTTGTTAGTGCAGGACAGTAAGGACACTATGAACTCTGACTTGAGACCTTTACCAAACTCTGAGACACCCGGCCTTGGTACTCTATTACTGCACTAGTTTTTCTCAACAGGAGGCAGAACTGATTCAAGCACAAGCCATACTACCTACTGAAGTTAACATGTCCTTAACTGTATCACCCCTAACCCTTGATCAGATCAACTGCTATCAACCTAAACCCACCATCCACCCCTAGAAAGAAGGAAGGCAAATGAATACATTAATACAAAGACATTCACAGTTCTGTTTCTGAAAAAAGACCCTTCCTGCATTTTAACAGGGATTTGCAGCCTCATGCCACAAACAAGTGAGACTAAAGATATAAGTTATGGTGTCCTTGTGAGGGACAATAATTGGCCATCTCTGTGTTGCTCCCCTGCCCTTTTTACTGATGGTCACATACATCATGCAGGTGGAGTGCAAGAAGGCTCCAAAACGGGTAAGAGAAAGATGCAATCATGTCTCCTCTCCCCTTTAACGTGACTGGGAGATGTGACATCAATTTTAATGACTTCCTTGCCTAGAAACGTACCTGGCCACCCACACACGTAGACAGAGCGATGAGGTGGGAACGGAGAATGAATGACTCAGAGAAATCCCAGCTGTTTACCACAGTGTCTCACTACTCCCAACACCAACAGCAGTGGGTGGTGTTCGAACTGTCCTTGACCCTGCCAAATCTCTCTTCCACTACTTCCCACCACTAGAAATGTTGATGTCTTTCCAAGTCTTACCATCAATACATTACCAATTTCACGAGGAAGATCTATCTGCTTCAGATGGTTTAAAAGAAAAATAGGCAATTCTCATGCTCAGGAGAATCATGCCATAGTATGAGTACCCTGGATTAGACATTCCTTTGACTTGTTTATCATTTACTACTCACCTAAACCCCTTGTTAATTCTCAGAGATGTCTGATCTGTTTCCCTATATGTCTTCAATTAGAGTCAGATCATTTAAAGAAACTGCACTGGAGCAGAAACAAGATCAGTATTTAAAAACAGTCTCAGCAAATGTCCTTCCATTTTCTATTTTTCACTTAAAGCACACAGCGTAATGGCAAGCTCATTAAACACAACACAAAAGTGTTTATGAGTACACTGTTTTTAATCCCCTTTCCTTTAAAAAAAAAAGGTTACCAAATTCTCAGACATTTCTGCACATGCTCTGTGCCTCACATGAAGCTAGTCCTGTCAGGACCATGCTTGAAGAGAATCAGAATAGTGGATGCAAAAAACAATATTGCCATCGCTCCTCACCCCTTACAGGACTACCACTCACTTGCAATGCCCTTAGAGCAATAAAAGGGAGATCCTCCTAGAAGTGCAAGGTTGCCTTGGCTGCTGAATATCCTATGGTGAATACTTCTCTCTTAAATGGTTGTCAAAGCAGACACAGAATTTGCAAATTATTTGGAGAAAACTATACTTGTCTTTCTACAAGGACTCGTTTTTGTGGGTTCTAGATCTGTGCTGATTCTTCCAAGACCCTGAAAAGCCAACATCCTGCACATCAGGTGCTCGGGAACCCACGTTCCCCAGTTCTCCAGTCTGACTACACCTGTCTGGCTGGAGACAAGTGTGAGAAAAGCAGCCATGCTTCAGTCCATTAGTGCTGCACTCTGGCAGTTTACACCAAACACTAATGAAAGAAGAGGATTTTCCTATAAAACTGTGTAAACTGGTAAGAGGTAAAAGGCACACAGAACATAAATAAATACAGACACCTGGCAAAGACCAATGTGATCTAAGGTAAGTTGGAAAACTGCTGGCAGGTTCATAAGAATAATCACATTCAAACCAAAGCTGACTGGATATGCAGTCATATGTTAGGACTGAGCATTTCTCACAAAGCATATAAAATTCTCCATTCCAACAACATATACAAACCTCTTTAAAAAAATCCTAATTCAGCTGTCAGAACTGTCTTTTATGTCCAGCACCATCTTCAGTGCAATCCTGCCTTTCTGCCTGCCTGATGTATTCAGAGGTTGTTGCTGGAGTCACTTCCTCTTGTCTGTCCTATTTAACTAATGCAATTCAAGAGAATAAAATAAACTATTTCTGCAATAGCAGGAAGGCACATAGTGAAGCGTGGAATACCAAATCTACCAATTCACTTTATTCAGTGGATACAAATTTTACCCATAATACTTCTCTGTAACTGACTGACACTAAAACAGAACAAATAATTCAGTAATCACACCTGCACCCAGAACAGTCTGTCTTGTTCAGAACTGAGGTCATCCAGAGAGAGGAATTTGCAGTGCAGCTGCTGTACTTTACATAAACACAGAGCTTCCATGGAAATTTGAATGCTTGCTTCTCACCCCTCCTCCCCCCTTTTTTTAAAATATAATTTTCCTATATCCTTTGGAAAACTGTAAATTTTGTGGGCAGCTGTGGGTTTTTTCCTAGTTTGAGAATGAAATACATAAAAAAATTATTTTCTCTTGTAAACAATAGAACTGTCTGATGATTGTAGTATGAGATTAACAGAAAGTCCTCAATTATTTTTATAGCATAAGAAATAATGTTTTAAACTGCCTAACTCTACTTTTTCACAAGTAGGCAAGACAGAGTTTCAAAGGAGAAATGCCCGACATTTTAGATTAAACGTTCCAAGCTGATGTTTTATGCTTACATGGTTATAGTGTTTCATTGGCAAAATGATCCAGGATGCACTCACTTCTTCACAATGCTCAGTTCCTCTCCAAAAATGCCCCTCCTCCCCCTCCACATTTTTTATTATGCTAAATAGAATAGTTATGGTTATTTCTCATATGCTAAATCAATATTATTTTCACAATGCCCTTAATGGTTCCCCTTTATTAAGGGCACTCCCTAGTAGACATCTTCTCAGTCCTTGTGAAAACTACATTCTAAATATTTCTCAAACCATGCTGGTAAAGTATGAAATTCAGATGTGATATACAGGATAACCAATCTTATATTGACAGCTACCATTTAACAAAGACAGTAAAAAGTTCTGCAACACAACTACAGGTTTACTAAACCCCAAGATAACTGCATTGCAATATCTGTGTGCTTGTGTATCATTAACCTACATCAAAACACATTTAAGCTCTCATTTTGCAAATAACTCAGTAAGGGTGCAGAGCCTTATTTACCCGTGTCCCTGAAACAAGTTGCAAAGGCAGATGCTTCAATATTGGCCAATCTAGGTGTTCTAACTGAGCCCAAGTCCCCCACTGCAGCAAGTTGGGAACCCTGCTTCAATAAGCATTCTTAGTAGGACCCATTCAAATTCTCATATATATTGGCAGAATAAGCGGGAAGTTCAACAACAAAAAAAGGAAGTATATTTGCACATTTCGATGTATTAAAATAATGCAGGATTTCCATTCTTCTCTATTCAAGTTCCTGTGTATGTGTAAAAGAAGGTGAAGATGCAAAATTTTCCATTTCAGTTACGGATTGTGTTAGAAACAGTATCAAAGGATGAAAATGTGTCTCTGCCAGTCCAGATGAATGTCATCTACTCAACTGCTATAAAAGGTACTTACTGAAATGAGTGGCACAATCACCATTCCTTCAATAACAAAGAATCCTCTCTGAAGCTAAAAAAATTAGAGCATGGTTGTTTTGCACTTTTACTAAGTGTTCTTGCATTACATCAGCGTTTGCATCAAAGCTGGTAGTGCAAAGAGGAAAGCAAAGCCCATTTTATGAACTGATGTAATCAAGCCTAGCAGATCTCTAGGGTTTTTTTGTTCCTATGGTCACAATGACATCAGCCTACTCTGCCTATTCAGTAGTGGAGCAATGACAGTTCTTCACCTCTGCTCACACATTTCTCTATTCTTTTCCTGCCGCTTGTACATCCTGACACATTAAGAGCCACTTGCATTTCAATGGGACGCAAAACAACACTTGCCTCAAATCCCTCTCCTCACTCCTTTCCTCAATGTTTCCAGCTGTCGAGGACAACATCTAAACTTGGCTTGATGGAAAGAGGGGAAAGAGAAATCTCAGGCATATCTAAATACTGTAAAGGGGCCATGAATTTACTGTGTGGATCCCACTCTGTTCAAGTAATAGCCTTTTGTTAAGTGCAGCAGAGGCTTGGACACACACAGAGCTGACCTGCAAAGGTTCTGAAGCTGTGTGTCTGCCCCATGGCAAAGGAGATGTTTAATTGGCAGCCACAGATGCCCACGCTGCACTTCCAGGAATAGCTTGGTGCTCCCAGCATCCTCCTTTGCATGGCCCCAGATGTGCTTCAAAAGGCTCCCACAAACCCATGCAAGTAACTCTGCTTTTCCGAATCAGTTTCTATGCCTGTAAAATGAGAGTAATTATACTAATCTTAAAAAGAACTTAACATCAACTGAAGAGAAGTCGATTCACTTGCCATTGACATAATCCAGCCCTGGAACTCCCCATCTAATTAATTCTCTCCTCTGAGACACAACATCTAGGCCAGAATACATTAAAGAAAATATATTTACACATGGAAAGTACTGTAAAGCTTAGTGACAAATGTGATCTGTTACTGAAGCCTACCAGCAAACACACAGTACATTTTGTAAATTTTCCTACTAATTTTCTTGGCTCTGCTCTGCTGTACAGCAAACAAACATGTATCTGCACAGTAGTTGGTATCAAAACTCATCTAAAAAGACAAAAAAATATCTACCACCAAACCAACCCACTTATTAACCAAACGATCCCCCAATCTCCACTACTTCTTCCATGTTTTAAACTACTAGGTGAAACTAATAAAGAGAAAATATATAATTTTTTTACCTTTTTCACTGAATTATATCATTTGCAAGGTTTAAGGAAGGCAAAATTATGGAGCACCTAATGCAAATTGCAAGAAATGTAATCTTGCCATAGACTGAAAAAATTAGATGTCATGTTACATAGTTGCGTACATTAGATTATTACAGATTTCTTTTGTTAATCTCTTCATATATTCTTCAGCTGAAGTCAGAGAAATTATTTCCATATTTTCCATTATAAAATGTAGACAATAAGAAAAATATAATTCTCTGTAGATGAATTTCCTACTTCAATCCCTAGAACTGATTTTTATTTGCCAACCGTCCTACCCATTAATAAAAAGGAGCACAATCCCTCCACATCTGCTATAATTTTTGAGCAGCTTACCAAGTAATATGCAAAGAAATGAGCAAATATTTTAATAAATCAAGTGCATTAGAATAAAGGCATTATGAATATAAAAAATATAAGTGAGTTTTAATGAACAGAAAGAAAATGTTATGCACACATTAACATTTATATAGATATTACATGTTTAAGGAATCTATATGCAACATATTGGTACATTATATCTACACTGCATCTATGTTATATATATGCCTGTGTACTGTGGATATATTTATACAGCTAGAAATATATATACTTTTATCTCTAGATAATGTACATCTCTTCACTAACATCACTACCACCAATTTTTTTTTCCCATTTGGGAGAAGCTGTCAATTTAAAACAGAGAACTTGATATACATTTATCCCTAACCCTATGGTAAGCCATGCACTTAGAGCCTAAAGGATTTATTTCATATTCTTATTACTAGCAGCTGACAGACATCTGACAACACAGAAATGTAACATTTCATTTAATTTCTCCACAGGCTGATTTCACTGAGCCCCAGATGTTTCAGCAGAAGAAAGAGAAAGACATTTTTATGTCTTTCCACATTTTTATGGTGGGAGTTGGGAAATCTGTTTATAACAAATGGCCCTTGCTTTAATAATTCCTATCAAAAATTAAGAGGCATTAATTGAAAAAAAATATCCTAAGTAGTAATCCATTCTTGGTTCATTAACTTGCTTGTCTTTTTTTTTTTTTTTAATTACTGTGTGTGTTAAGGTGTGGCAAAAACCTTTATGAAATTTTCTAGAGGACATTCCATATTATCCTCCTAAATTTATCGTCTATCAATTCTTCTCCCTCTAGCAGAAAGAAGGCAAATTACAACAGAAGACAAGTAGCTCTTTCTAGTGTCATATCCTATGCATGAAGCAGTATACAATAAAATGCAATGAGAAAAAATTACAATAATCCCTAAAATGACTGTAAGGTGATTAAGTTCCATTTCACTTCCCAAGCCTTCCAGAAGGACTGATTTTGCACCTTTATTTAACCTGCAATATCTTGAGAAACTCTTCAGAGGGTTTTTCCCAGACAGGACACAGCACACTGAGAGAGGTGGAAATGACCAAAGGCAGAGTCTGTAACAGCCACACTTCCCCCTCTCCTCGCGGTGTGTCAGGTGAACCTGCCACATGTCCTGTTGGCACTGAGAGAAACCTAACACTGCCAGGTGTCTTGAACTTGATCCCACTTGGGTTTGTTCCTTTGCCAGTTACATCCAAAATGTGTGTAATTACTATCAGGGGAACCAGCCGTTTACAGAAGCACTTTTGAAGCACCTGAGACTCTACCCCTGAAGTCTGTCAAAAGACAACATTTCAGAATACACTCACTTGCTATAGTGTTAGACAAAGTGAAGAGCTCTGAACTGCTGCACAAAGGTCAAAGTAGAGAACAAAATCCTTGGCTGAACTACAGATCAAAGTGATTCAAACACAGTAAGAAGATGTAAATTGCATGTAATTTAAGGAAGCTCAACTTTTCAACATAACAGCTTGGCCAGTAGCAGAAATCTATCAGAAACGAAACTGAATATGATGGCTACTTTTAACTTTAAAGGTAACTATTTAAGCTCTTTGTGCACTGGTTTGTTAGATTGTATTTTGTCTGAAATGCATGTTGTGAGCAAGATAGTTGGAGGATGATGAGTTAAGGGCTGTTTAGAAAGAACAGAAAGTACAATATAAAACCACTATTGCCTCATGATATAGATATTACCATAGGCTATAGGGAGAAAAAGTATCTTTATCCTGACTACAAGTGACTGAATACTGCTCAGGGACAAAACATTTCCAAGGCTGACCTGGCAAAGTTTCATCAATACTACCTTTCATTGAAAGAAAAATAATCCTTTTATTAGTTAAAAGACAAACTCTTCATGTTGTCAGCTGAAGAATCACATATACAGCAACTTAAATATCATTTGTAAACCTTAAGAAAATATGCCATCCTTCCAGAAAAAAATCAAGATGTTCCACAGTGATATTGGCAGAGCATCTTTACATACCAATAAAACAGAAATGTATCCAGTGTGCACACAGGCCAACATTCAATAGAAAGGTTGCCATCGTGCAGAAGTAAAAACCTGTTCAAGTCATGAACAGAACTGTGCCTGCCTAAATCTCCAAGTGAGCAACTGTGTCACTGACTGGAAGGACATTGGGCAGCACAGGAGAAAACCAGCCCCAATTTTAGCAGCCAGAAAATGCAATAGGGGTTACAGCTGGAAGGGAATTGAGCAATAGGCTGGTGACGAAACAGTGCAACTCACCATAAACAGAGTTTCAAGTGCTACAGAGTTATAGCATTATTATACTAAATTACAAAAAGAGAGGGCATTACTGTTTTAAAAAAACTTCCACGTAACAGAATTGTAGCAGTGCCTGGCAAAATGAGCCCTGATCTTCAAAAAGGTACATCTGTGACGTAAGTTAATTGGAATATTTCCCGCTGAGACACAAACTGAAACAGAAAACCCACCATAAGAGGAGAATGACATGCCTAATACAGAAGATGAGAAATCAAAATCTCTTTGTTGCCTTTCACTCTCTTTTCAGACACTCATCTACCAAAGATGTCAAACAGATAATATGCCAAGGCAGCAACACAGCAGGAAAGGGATACCACATCCTAACCTCCTGCTCTGTAACTCTGTCTTATATGTGGGGCATCCTAAGGATTGAATTACAGTTCAAACATTAAATGGAACAGAAAAGCTTTTGATACACTACATAAAACAATAAACTAATTAACACTCAAGCAGATGTGAGGACACACTCTAGATCATCATTGCAATAACATTTACAAAAGTCATAAATAGCTTCAGCAAAGAGCCATCTGAGATACACTTTGTATAGGGGAGGCAGATTTTCCTGATGTCTGCTGCTGCTCAGGGCAGATCAAGTATTTCAGAACAAACAAACTAGAACATGGATTCCCAAATTGTGCTCACAGTTTGCATTGTGCTTCTCAAGAATGTGTGGAGGTTTTTCCAGATGAAAGAGGTTTCTAGATTAACATGCACATTTTTCCATCTCTAAATCACAGCTCTGCAATTACTCATGTAACAGGGTAAAGACTGGCTTGGTCCATCTGCTGTCGACTGCAGTGTGGTCCCTTCCCCACCCCCATCATCTCTACTTAGGTTCTCCAGAAGCTGATGCACTGGAAATTAAATATGGGAAGAAGGCTTTAATTACATCTTACATTGCCATTTATGATTTTCCTGTCAGAAAACAAATCCAGTATTTAGGTCAGATGGGATGCCAAGTTCTCTGTCTCAGGCAAGCTTGATTTCTCTGCCATGTGCAAATCTCTATGTTCAGCTCAGATGTACCACGGAGGAGCAGGAGAAGCACATCCATGGTACATCTGAACTGAACACGTGCTGTCCACACATCTAGGATTTCTCTGCATCTCTAGAGGAACTGGGACTCCAACTGAATGTCCCATGGCCTGATGAGAGTCATTACAGGAATTCCCAGGCAATCATCCGAAGGCCTCCTAAAGAATTCAGACAAGAACCTGCCTCACACTAGTTCCAGACACAGACACCCACAGAAGCCCAGAGAACAAATCACTGGAGCAGCAGGACAGAATATCCTTCTCTGGCAGAGGCTGAACTTCCTAAGAACTGGGCATTCTGACACTGGCTTCAGGAGGGAAGAATTATCATTCCAGGGATATCAAAATCTTCAGAACACAGATGGCAAAATTCACTATATTACAATGCTAATTTATTGGTTTTAATTTCCCTAAAATTTAGAAGCTTTTGTATGTGCTTACCAAGAGAAGAAAATAAAAACACTTTTTCTCTATTGCTTCATCCTCAAAAAATAAATAATACAATGCTGTCAATATTCTCCAGATCCTTTGGAAATTCTCACTCTTGCTAAATGTTATTTTATTGCCGGATCAGATATTGACCAATATTCCAAGACAGAGTGAGCTCCCTATTCAGATTATCCCCATCTCCCTCTATAAAAACATTTCCTAAGCACAGGAAGGCAATTCTTGCAGGAGAAGGAAAAAAACCCTCCCATCTTTCATAAGGGATTTGTTGTCTAGATCAGCTTAAGGGTGTACATCTGTGTACCACAGACTTTTATGAATACTGTCAACGTCACAGTGAAAACAAAATTCTGCTTCTATAACTGCATGTTCCATCTGAGACATCGAGATCATAATTTCAATTCTATGACCTGCTTTTAGGGAGACAACAAACATTATAAACATTAGCCAAGGACACTGAACCACTGACTCCCCAGGTTGTAAGCTGGACAGAGGGGTGTTATCTTAGGAATAAGCATTGAGGAGATGTCCAGGGAGAAACTGAACTAAACTGCAACCAGTTTTTCCCTAAAATGTATGAATGTCTTCAGAGGATCAGGAAAACAACTTTAAAAATATAACCTGAAATAAGATTTTTGCTGAATTTGTGTAAATTCTTATGGACTTCCACCAGAGCAGCTGTCTAAGCAGGGCTTTTAGAACCCAACCCAGTACATGCACACTTCATGGTTTTATCTACATTTCCTGCCTCAGTTTGCTTTCCTAACAAGTAAAAGTTTGCAAATTATTTCCAAACAAAAGAGCAAAGAACTGTCTGGGAGCTCAATGAAGGCATTTGTCCCTGAATGAATGCAGAGAGAAAAGAGTAATAACGTGGAAATTTGTACTTGAGAGGGCCAGGATTTACTCCATTGGTAATCCTGTCCCCCACGGACTATTCCAAATGCACAGACAGTTAGTGCCAAATGGAACAGCTTGCAGACTCAAAATCTACCTGAGCAATGCTTCTCTTGACCTTGCAGGCACTTGTCAGACCCAACTGAGGTCTGTAAACACTCCCATCCAAAAATGCTGCAGTGCTACCTGACTTGGACAGGTCATGAAGAGCAGGCTACTGAAAATTGCAGATGACGTGCAATTCAGCTGGCTGCTTGTAAGCACATAAGGTTTCCTATGGAAGAGTCCTGCTGGAGTGAGATTTTCAGCAATAATCACTGCTGAACCCTTGAACTAGTTTAGAAAATCAGATAGTTAGCATAACTCTCTCCCTCTAGATAAAGTAATATATTCTTTACATTTTTATATTTTTTTCTCAAAATTTCAGTTTAGATTCCTTATATTCAGTTTAAAACAGTATTTAGTTATTGTAACATATTTTAGAACAAATACAATATCATATGAAAAGGTCAAAGGTCTTTAGGAAATCTTTAAGAAGTCTAGGAGCACTCAATGCTGTTCCATGGATCAGAAAAGCATCAATATCCGCTGTATGCTGCTCACAGTTAACTGGAATTTTCCCCTATTATTCTATCCATGCACTGTGCCAGTGGACAGATGGCAGCAAGCTACAAAATACAAAATGGACACAGATCAGCTGCATGATAGGGAACTTGTATATTTTTTCCAGTGTATCCAGGCTTACATCAACAATGAGCTCTTAGAAAAAGCAAATATATTTACGAGCATGTATAAATAAAGGAATCATGTATTACCATATTCTCATATACTTTCATTAATTAATTTTTTAATGCACAGAAGGGGAAGGAATTTTTCTTCTTTCTTGGGTTTTCTTCAATTGCAGCCATAATTGGCTACGTTGAAAAAGAAAGGTGAAACATGTAAATGGGGAAACATTCATACACTGCTGTGCAAAAATGAAGCAGAAAAGGGGTCAACAATTACAGAGCTGCACACACCAGAAGGCTGCACACTGTCCTGCAAGAGGCTTACAGTGGTCATAGGCTTTTATGCCCATGGGCTGCCTTGAAGGGCAGTGCCTTGTGATTTACAACATGAATAAACTCATGCCACAAGACACTTCCTCTGAAAAGAACATCCACAAATTTCCTTACTCATCCAATTAGGCACACAGAATGATGTGTACACTGAGAAAGCTTTTGTCTTAATTTTTCCATTAAGTGCAATGACCACAGGAATACTAAGTTTCCAGATAACAGCAAAACTGTTCTTTCAGTTGTCAAGATCTGTAATACAAAAAATCATAAGCAGGGAACTGCAGTCAACCCACTCTGAAAACTTGGTCAAACATTGCTTTTTTAACCTCAACTAACAATGAATTGTTACTTTGATGAATCAGAACAATTAAAGCTGAAATATTTACTGAAATATTTACTGTTTCTTCAACACCCTGGACACCTAAAAAGATGTAACAGAAAGGTATTTTTCTGGATATTTTTCCTTCCATTTCGCTACATTTTTCTCAAAACTGTGTAGATTCTGTCAGTTACTCGAGATGCAAAGATATAACTTTGTAAGGAAAATTATTAATAAAAGGTTCATCAGAGTTTTGTAATGAACAAAGGGGAAAAACTAAACAAGACATTTTTAAAACTAGAGTTTTGACCAATTAAATACATTCCAAATAGATCATTAAAAAAATGATATTTTATCCTCACAAATTTGAAAATTAAATTGAAGACAAAGTAGTTATTTAGAGGGCAGTAGTGTTATTCAGGGTCTCTGACTGCCTAGATCCTGGGTAAGACAAGCCAAAAAAATTCAGTTATTTTTGTATGAAGTCTGAGACTTTGATTTAAATGGAGTTAAATCCAGTTGGTCAGTCACAAGAGGTGTCCCCCAGGGCTCAGTTTTGGGGCCAGTCCAGTTGCAAATTATACCAGTTTGGGTGGGAGTGTCACAGGGAGGACACTGAGGTGCTGGAGTAAGTTGGCCTCCTCTCTCAAGTAACAATCAACAGGACAAGGGGAAGTGGCTTCAGGTCATGCCAGTGGAGGTTCAGGTTGGACATGAGAAAGGATTCCTTCAATGAAAGAGTGGGTAAGCAGTGGAAGAGGCTGCCCAGAGAAGTGATGGAGTCACCATCCCCGCAAGAGTTCAGAAAATGAGTAGATGTGGCACTTCACAATACAATTAGTGAGAGTAGTGGTGTTTGGTCAAAGGTTGGACTTGATAATCTTGGAGGTCTTTTCCAACATTAATACTTCTATGATTCTATTCATTTAAGCTACAATATTGATTTTAGGAAGACAACCAGCACTGATTAAAAGACTTCAGCTGTTGGAAAACCCCTCAGTTTCCAGATGGTTAATTAAAATGCTACTGAAAATCTGGTGATCTGCTTCCATTCTGCTTTATCTAGCCCCATTTTCTAAATCATGGAGCTCATTATATCATGTCTATGCTTAAAAAGATATTCCTACTATCATTAGTCTTTTTCTCTGTTCTGGTAATTTTAGGCAGCAACTAAATCTCCGCTTATCCTTTTTCCGCCCCCCATAAAGTAAATAGTTAATTTTTATTTTTGCAAAGCTTGTCTTGTAAGAATAGATTATAGAAATTTCAGCTCTCATCTCACAAAAAGGCAGATCAGTGCTCCTACAGTACTGGAAACCCACTTTCAAAGAAATAAATAAGATTTATCCTTAGGCTTTAAAGACACTTTTACAGCTCAATAAAGTCCCACATTGGTGCTACAAGCAGCCAGCAGGATTCTACATGACAGTACAGGACGTTTGGGCAGTCAGGACAGGGACCCTGGTAGTCACACCTGACAGTCACTGCCACTCCTTTCCCATTCCCAAGTGTTCACTGGCAGTTTGCACACTGACAGCTGAGGACACCATTAAATGGAGTTACACGTTCACCTTGCCTGTTTTAGCCTGTGGGCTGTCAAGGCATGGCAATAGGTTTTTAGCTTAAGACATTTTCTTTGTCTGGAAGTAGTTAGTGCATCTCATAAGAGGCAAAATTTCCTTTTCATTCATAAAGGGCTGAGTAGAAAACATCCTAGTTATAAAGACAGAGCTCTCTAAAGACAGAATGTTGCCCCTCACACTTGCGTGGGTGGGCTGTGAACTTTCACAGATCTCTGACCTCACAGAAACCCTCACTAAACAAATCTCAACAAGTTTGTGAAGGGCCTTCCTATTTAAACTGGGGCAAACCTTTCAAAGGCTATCTGCAAAACAAAAAAAAACCAAAACCACATCTACTGATACAGAAGAGGAACTGATGAACCAAGTCAGTTAAGCTTTAAAAACATTGTTCTATTTAGAAAATCTTCTGGGGTCACTCTTTTCAGATATGTTGGCAATGCTCAAGTTATAACCTTGAAATTGTGACCTAATAAGTGACTTTACTACAAAAGGCTGCATTGTAATAAGTATACACAAGACACTGAGCTACAAATCTAGATAAATTTTCTTCTATCACTTCCTAACTTCTTAAGTCTTTGGGCTTCCAAGAATAATCTTCTGCTAATGTAGCTCTTGCAGTATGGATTTTTGTATTGTACAAGCAAATAAACTGCAGACTTTCAGAACAATGGAGCAGTTTCTACTGTGCTGTGTGGATAACAGGCAATGCTGTTTTCAGTCAAACTGCTGAAAATACGAGGTGAATTTTCATTATCAAGTATATTCTGAAAATATGCAATTTGTGTTATTGAAATAAAACTTGACAAAACTGCATGAAAAATCTGTATCTCAAAAAGGATTCTTCCAAGCCCAAGTATGCTTTTCTCTCTCTGAAGTCAAAATGGCAAAGAAACCCACCCTGCAATGTTCTATTTGTTGACAGAGCTGTACTTCAACGCATCTTTCCATCTCACAAAATCAGCCTACGTATTTCATCTATCATTTACTGCAAAGAGGAAGAGAAACATTGATTCTTTTTATGAAATCTATTTATTTCCTGGCCACTAGTCTGAAGAATTGGAGGGCTCATTAAATGAGATACTTCAATGTCAGAGGCAAAGCTCTTTGGACGATTGAATGAGTGCTGCAATACTGATCTTGCAAAGAAAGGCTTTGGCATCCACAGGATGTGAGACCCCAGGCTCTGCAAGTCAAATATTAACAAATGACAAGAACAGAAGGAGGATTTCACCCACTAAAGACACTGACACTGTATATACACCTAACAGGGAGTCCCCATGACAGCCAGTCTGGCTATTCTTTAAAGCATCAGCCTCTCTGGATAAAAAACAAAAAACCAAAAAAAACGCACAAACAAACAAAACCCCACCAACCCAAAACCCAACCAAACAAAAAAAAACCCCAATACCCACAGATATCAACAAAATGAAAGGCACAGCAGTTTATGCCTCTTTTCCAGAGATCTTTTTACTGAATGACTGATGGGGCAAAATAACTACAACTTTAAGTGATACCACAGACACTGTAGAAATTATGAGATATTTTGGCAAGTAGGCATCCTTTTAGTAAATTTAGGAAAGTTTAACAGGAGGTTTCCAGTGTCTAAATATCAAAATATTTTGCATACTGTACTGTATCTGGCAGATTCGATTGTCTCTAACAGTGGACAAGACTGTCTGGGAAAGCTGCGAAGTCAACTGTTCCTAAGCCTGGAGGGAAACTTATATTTTAGTGAAAAATAGTGTAATAATCACAGTTCATAGGAGGGATTATTTAAATTATTTTCCTTTAAATGGTAATAGGGTCATGTGACAAATACTCCACACATAGGAATATATTGACAACTGCAAGGAAAACCAGCTCTGTTAAAATTTGCACCAAATAAAGTCCCTCTCACCAGCCTATAGACACTGGATGATGGGAAAGGGATTAACAAGGAGTTTACTGGCTACTCACATACCTAATGTACTCCTTTGCTGAAAACCTTGGAAATCCACAGCATTTATTTCCTTAGGCCCTTACCAGAAGCGCTTTTTCCTTCACCTTCAGGGAGCAAACATGTCAAAAGCTGCTTGGATTTTTAATATTCCAAAAATTAACACAGCGTGCTACAGCTATATTCTTTGCCACTTTCCAATTTTCCTGCTTTTTCATTTAGCGTGATATTAGCTGCCAAAATATGTTTCAAGCTTGAAGATAAGAAAACACCTTCTAAAATAAACTGTGAAATAGCCAGAGAAATAAAGCTGCTGCCTTGGTGAACCTGTAACACATACAGAATCAGAGAATACACTGCCAAAGGTGAAAATATTACTTGAAGATAAGCTGGTAAACCAAGTTATCAATGTACAATCCCAAAAGCTTGGTGGTCTTTGTTCCATCAACCAAATTATTGAGAAAATCCTTCTGAGACACAGAAAACAAAAGAACAGGAAAGGGGAGATTATGTCAAATTACATGAAAGTTAATAGAAATAACATTATTATTTATAGGAAATCTTCCATCCAATTCCTAGAGAGAAAAATTAATCAAAATCTTCCTGAAACACAACAGCTACTAAATCAAAGCTACTGCAGTAATGTATTTTATTAGGCAGTAAGCTGCTAAATTCCCTTTCCTACTAAAAGATCCCATTTTAGAGTCCCCAAAGCTCAGAATTATTCCTTTTGTATTACGTCCATCTTTCATTGACCACAGCTGTGGCTCAGCTTTCGGAGAGACACAATTGTAAGTACAGCAGTGGAAAGCTGCACATATTTTTCCAAAGCTCCCAAGGCAAAGCAAAGCCTGTGTCAGAGAGCAGGAGTGCTGTGGGAGCAGCATCTCTCTCCGCCTCTCTCTTCAGGAGCAGCACTTTCTGGAGGACTGCATCCAAAGTTATTTGCTTCAGTACCTGAAGAAACAGCTTAGCTCATCAATCAAAAGCACATTCTCAGACACCCACAGCAAAACCACCCCCACACACTGTAGGCAAAATGTATATGTGTACCAAGAAAAAGAAAATAATGATTTCTGACAGATGAGCAAGCTTTTTAGAAAAATAAGTCTGTTATCATTTAATTATTGAATTTTTACAGCATCTTTAACTACCCAGTTGCAGATTGCTGTAGTACACTAGATTGAAAATTCAGTAAATTCTGTCTCAAACTCACAGCCTAAGCTGTTGCATTACAATACAATTCTTGTTTAAATAATAAAATTAATTTTAAAATTAACTGGATAACGTACCAAACCAGAATTTATTTTCAAAACCTATGGAAGGTTTTGAAACCTATAGAAAAGGGGATGGTAAAATATTCAGCCATAAATTTATACCTGTTTATTTGAAATATTTGTTTCCCACCATTACAAATACATTTTACAACTATTTTTGTACAGCACCCTTTCAGAAACCTACAATACTAGGGCTTGCATTCTGTAGCTGCTTTGATTTACAGATTTTTCCCTTGGATATCTGTTGAATTCAATTCCCACTTAGCTTTAATGATCACATTTCATTCTCCAGTACATGGAATCTCCTATAGCAAAGTTGATTGCCTTTTAGAAAGGCATCTCATCAAACTCAACAGATCTTTCTAAAGGAAAAACATACCAATAGAATTAGAAAACCTTTTGTTCTCAGTATTGGAAATTCTTTTTGATTGTATGATCTGGCCTATTGAAAAAAATAAACTATTCAAACTGAGTCTTAATGTATCCAACCAAAACAGGAAACATCTATGAAATGTACACCATTAATTTTATCTTGTCCTAAACAATTTTCTACATAATCTATTTATTCTGTTATCTAGAACACAACCCAAACTGGCTATTACATCTGCCACCGAATAGCTGTAGACCATTAATGGCATTTCTGATTAGACAGAAGTACATATTTCTCAGATAAAGCTGTATCCAGCCATCCAAGTTAAGCTACTTTGGACTTTCTAAAATGTAGAAAAGTGAAATATTGCTGCCAAAAAAAAATATTCATCAGAACTATCATAAAAAAATGGTGTGAAAGGCAGCATGCTGTAACTTTTAACAACCCTCCTGCTTCTCATAATTTGGAAGAAATGAAAATTATACCAGTGATTCAAGGGAAAAAGTGAGCTTTTACCCCTGATGAACCGTGAGCATACTTTTTACTGTCTTACTTCCCTTAATCTGGAAAATGTGTAGAGACTGTGTTCATCAGCACATGCCTGCAGTCCTCAAGTGATGCCCTGGCTGTGCTTCCTTCCTTACCTTTTCATTCTTCTGACACAAGGCTGCTGCTTTCTTCTGGGGCCTTGCCCAGGAGAGGGCTCATGAAAGTCACATACTTTTATATCTGTATCTTGTGTCTTAATGACTACACAGAATTATTGTACAGCTGTTGATATGTATAATTATGTAAAAAAAACCAAACTGTATTAGTAACAAATCTCAGAGAATTGGCACTGCTGAGGTTTTTTATGGCTTTGGAGAGGTGGGGGATGAGAGATATTGCTGACATTTGCACTTGCATAGCATTAAAACATGAAACAAAAATGGTACATAAAACGTACATTAGTTTCTCCACAGCACTGGAAAAAAACACTACTCTCTTCCCAAATTACACATAAAACTAAAGAACCCTTCATGATGGCTGCTTTCTGCAGAGCTCACATAAATGGCTTCTAGCTGCCACTGTCTGGCCCAAAGCTTAATTCCACTGAGCTGCCGAGAATAAAAGAGAGTGATTAAAGGAATACAGTGTCACTTCCAATACTGTTTTTGTGGTATACTAGAACAATATAATAGATTAGCATCCCTAATGTATTTTGGAACTCCAGTATGTGTCTGCAGTATATCCCAACCGAGAAATCTGGCTGATAGACTTTAGTCTGCATTTGTCTATATAGTTGGAGACCACTGGTTTCATGTAAAGCTGCACTGATCTGAAATTAATACCTCCCAGCACATTCTGTGCTGGTTCTGACTTCCAGTGTGAACTGCAGTAACAGTTGGAATATGCAATTGTGCTGAGCTACCATGTAAAACAGCATATCAAAGACTATTTTCCCTTCCAAAACACAAACATCTCTATCAGTCTCTCCTCCATATAGATGTAGTAACTTTATTTTATTTGAAGATATTTTCTTGATTATGAAATCTAATATATTGTAACTTTTACTTTACAATCCAGACAATGATGGGAACACATTAATTAGCTCCAAAAAAACCATAATAAGCAACTTTTCTTTGAAATCTATTAATTCATTTTATGATAGAACACATAGCACAGCTACTTGAAGAGCTCCACAGTCAGCTTCACCTAAAGCAGACAGTTGTAAATTTCTCATTATAAGTGAAAAAACTCTCTGCATTCCATATTTGATTCATATTTTGCTTTTAATAAAAGCAACTGCAACATACATACCTTATGAAGCAAAATGAGTGAAAAATTAATCAAGTTATTTGAGAAGGTCTCAAGAAAGAAAGAAGTGCTATTAATTTCAGTATTATGAGCAGTTCAGAGAGATGAAACTAATGTAAGTAGGGACAGGGTGAAGCTCTTGGGTTCCAGTCCAAATCTCTCAAATCCAATGCTCTAAATGAGAGTCCAAACTCTAAATTTAGGTGTCTAAAATTAAAATGGTCTAAGAGGTCAACAGTCTGTATCTTCCAGTTTATTTAAGAAACTGTATAGTTACTCAACCATGTGAAGAAAAATACCCAACCCCAATCACAAAGCTCATGCTCTAAGTTCAAGGGCCCAGGTTTAACATATAATGATTTGCTGTATTCTATGCGCTAATTTTCTCTCAAGTTAAAACTTTTGCCTCAGATACAAAGGTCTCTTTGCTCATAGTATTCTGAATATCAAAAACCCTCTTCACTTGCCATGGACAGTAATACAGCTGATTAACACGTATTAAGCAGCTGCTCCCTTAAGTTTTTACAAATTTGGCCACTGTCTTCTATACATTCCCTTAATCCCCCCCTACTTCCCTATTAAGTGATCTATCAAGGGAATGAGAAAGTACAATTCAGAATCTGAGTGTTAATCCTCCAAATATTTAGAAAATTACAGTTGAGAATAACTGGAAGTTGTAGAATTATGCTACCAGAAGATGCAATGACAGGTTAATAGGGGTTGAGAAGCATATGATTTTAAAGGGTAATTTTTTAAAAAATATTTTATCCTCCTTTCTTCTGCTTCTTTTAAGAGAACCACAAAATACATACACTTTAGAGTGGACTATCACATCTCCTGACCACAGCACCTGACTCTAACTCAGACTGAGGAGAGGTGTGCTGTTAATATTCCATGTCTGCACTTCAGCACCTGATGTATCCATCAAGATGGTGATTATCCAACACCATTTTGCAGATGCCCTTCATGGAGCAGGAAACGTTTTAATAACAAGAGATCTTAGTCAATGAGCCAATAACCACATAGCCACTCAGCAGGAACCCAACTGCCCTTTCAGTGCCACGTTTGCAGCAACAAACTTCACACAGGTTGTACATAACACTCACTATCCTGCAGGAACAGAGCCTGTGACAGTTTAATCATGTCTTGCACCTGTGAGGTTATTTTCATCAGAGGTCACATACGAATGAAATAATGAGATGGCATCTCAATTAACAATTAACATTACTGTTAAGACAAATCCTTGCTGTTAATGATCTTTATATTAAACCACATATGTGAGAGAAGAAAAAAAACCCCACCAAAACAAAAATACCTACACCCAGTAAATTAGAACAAATCCAAATTCAAAGAAAACCCATACTGAAGAGCATAAAAAAAAAACCTGCATATTTCACTCCCTAACAATCTCATTGCCTCCCAAATCATCTCCCTTGGGAAGCCAGCATGGCCAGAGCTCCACTACACACTACATCCCTCTGCATTCCTGCTGCAAGACGAGGACAGACAGGTGAAAGGATGGGTCTGTGGAAAAACCTTACACTGACCAGCAAGAACAGAAGCTACCCTGTTCTAGATGCACATGCACATATAAATACATGCAGATACACACATATGGTATAAATATTTATTCCACCCTAACAGTGTATAAACCCCTGTGTGGCAAACATCTTCCTCCACCACAAATACAGGGAATGCTTATCATCTATAATGTGTTTTATCTTTGCATAAAGGTTGATATTTTACTTCCCCAAGTGTTCCTGACCCCTTTTCTTTAATTGATTAAACTAAAAATAAACTTTAAAAATATTAAGACATCTCTTTCACTTCTGCCACAGAAGTAGAGCAAACTGCCCAAGAAGTACTTCGCAATTTCCTTCAAAGTTAAACAGCAGAAGTGCTTTTGATTACAACTGTGGCAAGCACACATTTTGCTACTATTCCTTTGGCTTCAGTCAGCAGCACAGTTCTTGGAGCTGGCTGAAACATTCCCATTAAATTTGATACTCAGCAGCAGAAAGGATGCTAAATCAACAGAAGAAATGCTAAGGTCCATACTGTTTTCTCTTGGGAACGCTGAACATGCTGATAACCCTCTGATTAAAACAGATCAGCAGAACCAAAAGCTATAGAACGCTACAAGGAAAGAACCTGAGATGAGTATCTGCTCTTTGAAAGGCCTATGGCATGAGAAAATAAAAAGTTTCCTCATCTCTGAAGCTGTTCTTCATATTCCACATGCTTTCTCCCCAACATATCCTGAAACATAAAAATAATAGCCAGAGAAAGTGCTCTGCTGCTTCGACAATGCAATTTAAGGAAGTCCATTAACATTTCTTTCAAATATACAAGCATCTTAATAACTGAAAAAAACTTTTGGACAGCAAACAGTGAGATGTACAAGTGATGCTTTTGGATCTTGACTGCCTCCAAATGCTTTCTGTTTCTGGGGTCAACTGCCTCAAGACATTAGAGAGCATCCAGCTGGACTCCTGACTCTGAAAAGTGAGAGGAAACATGATCCTTCCCCAGTCCAGCAAAAGGATAGCTTCATTAACCATGTAGGAAGCACAAGAGAAAAAGGCCATCAAGAGAAAGCCAAATAAAAAGATATAAATAATCAAAATTTGCAGTAAGAACAGACATTTTCTTGCTACTATTATCACGTTAATTTTTTTAAATTTTACCTATACGTTTCTACGCTCACAGTCAATAGGGGGAATCTTCTGCATCATTAAAGAACTACAGCACTACCTGAAATTTATCATGTCAAGTACTGTAGCATGTGAAAGTTCTCACATTATGTAAAGCCTTCACATAGATTAAACCTTGAAATTGTCATGTGAGATGCAAAATGACAGTCATATGCTGTCCCTCCTGTTCTAGCACCAATCCACATTTGATTCTCTTCGAACCAAGTAAACTTAGAAATTCTGTGTGGAAGTATGCTGCAAAGGCAAGATACTCACATTAGTGGATATAAAAGACTAGGACAAGGTGAATGAAGGTTTTCCTAATGGCAGCAAACATAGCTTTTCATAGTAAAAAGAACACTTCCAATTGCAAATGCTAGCAGGCAGCAGAGCACTGGGGATGTGTGTGGGTCTGTGGGGGAGTGAAGCTGGATTCTGAACTCTCAGGCAGAAGACTCTCTGCAGTCTGTACAAGCTGCTTGTAAACTTTGGTGACACCTGGACTAAACGGAATGGTCACATTCTGAGTCCTCCAACTAGCACAGAGACGGAACATGCAATTAAAAAGGCTGCTCACACATTGTGTTTCTGCACACTGACTATTTCAACTGGGGAAAAACAGGAGTGGGCGTATTGAAAATAAAGCAGTAGCAGTCTCAGAATGAAGAAGAGGCCAGGAAAGAAGGCAGCAAAGACCATGACTGGCAACAAGAGAAAATCCTAGAGATGAATGCCAGGGGATGCCCAGGAACCCTGGCCTGTATTTTCCAAGACTGGTAACTTCAAGGAGAGGCACAGCACAAATCAACGTAACTTTCTACCCAGCCTTCCCAAACTAGCAGTGCTCAACCTGCTGGGAAGGGAAGAGCACTGAATGTAGGGCTGGCAGCAGAGCAGGTGAGTGGTATCCCAAATGGGACCAATGTGATAAAAGCCTCACTCTTGTTGGGTACACAATAAATCCACTTCATGTTGGTTTTAACTCTGCCTCACCTTTGACAGCAGCAATACTATGTTTCCTCTTAGTTCTCCTCCACAAGCTGTGGCCTACCTTAGGAATAATATTACCTATTTATAGATGTTTAAGCACATTTGATTCATCGTTTACAAAACAAAACCAAAAAAAGTTAAAAAAAAAGAAAAAATATATCTAACTCACCCAAATCAAAGAAAAATTATTTTTATACTGATAGTTGCTGCTACCTCATGGAAAACCACAGCCTAATAGACTAAAAAGATAAACACCAATCTAAAACTGAAGTTCAAAATTAATAATAAAAAAATTAGAAATCCACTGAAAGATATTGTAGAATTAATTCTTATTTCAAGATTTCTATTTCATGTATCATGGAAAGAAGCAGGCAGGAGCATAAAAGCTTGAACAAAGAAAGAGCATTTTATTCTCCTGGGAGTTCATTTTATGCTGTAACTGGTGAAAAGCCTCTTTAAAAAGGTTATAAATACCATATTAATTTCATTAGGAAAGCTCCCATGGCATATTAATTTCATTTCTGGCAGTGTTATTGCATCTTTTTAGATGCATAAAATCTTAGAGGTAATTTCATTAACAGTAAAGATCTGAGAAAGGCAACTAAAGTATTTTAAACAGATTGGTGACAATTCAGCTAGAAAGCATGCAAGTTTACTCCAGTTCTTGGTCCAATTAACACCACCCTGACACACAAGAGCTAGCAGTCTCTGCTACTGAAATTATGTTATCCCCAAGGCCTCTGTATTTGCAAAGACTGCATGAACAGCTCTCAAAGATTAATGACCTGCTCCTTTATTTAAGGCAGATACTCATCTTCAGTGATCACATATGAGCTCTGCAGCTAAGCACAAAATTTAACAGCTGTCTCAGCTTATTCTGCAAAGGAAGAAGACATTTTTTTCCCCAAACACTTGCTACCCTGGGCACTGGACTATTCTGGACACATAAAATACTCTAAGTGCCAATATGTGCAACGGCAGTTGCAGCTTCGCCATCCTGGCCTTGATCCTGTAGCAGTACTTTGCATACAGGCCTCTGAAGTTACCCACAGTCTCAGCAAAGCCAACAGGAGCTTTTCGTCATAGGATAAATTTATAAAATGCAAGTAGATAGAAAGCAAGTTCTAGCAAAGAACATTTCACACTCTGATGAGTATTTACAAATACAGGATATTTTTTAGGTTTTAAGTCATGACACAATTCTGAAACCTGCATACGCTTACTGCTTAATTTAAACACCAGCTGAGCTACCATACAAAAGTAAATCCTTTTCTTTTAGTCATGTTCTAAACCCAGATTGTTCATCCAACTTCACTCTTAGTCACAAGAAAGGTAATACAAAAGGGCTTCTTTGAACAACAAAGGTACAACCTGTGTGTCCAATGCTGCTACTTTTTACAGATGCATGACATTCATCTAATGAATTAAGAGTCTATAAATCAGGAGTGGAAGTCTTTTCTGAAAAGGATGCTATAGTTCAACAAGACCTAGAGAATTTTAAGAAGAAATTCCATCACTGAGTTCTATAGCTAGAGTGATTTCAGGACATCAGACCATAAAATGTCCCACCAGCCTCAGAAAACTAGTGAGTCACATCCTAGACATCTCTCCATCAAAATACTAAATCCCCACAAAGATGCAAAGTCTCTGAAGAATTTACCCATTGACATATAGAAACTACATTCTGAAATAAAAAAGATAACTTTTAAGCCCTAGTCCCCTTAACACTAAGGCAAATTTTGTTAGTAGTAGTACATTTGCCTATTCTTTGGGCATTTCATTTGAAGAGGTTTTTTAAGAGGTACTGAAAATTAATATTTTAGAAACTTTGATTCATGACTGATCATTATTCACAAAGCAGTATAAGCCCTATGATTGACAAGCATGGGATTCATAGGACAACATGGATTTAGAGCAGTTCTAAAGGATCCCAGAAAGGGAAATGTTGGAAGGGAATGCTGGAGTATGTGCCATAGCTTCCCAAAGACTACACCTGCAGGCTCAGTTTTAAACAGGTACATCTAACAGCTAGGAAAACATTTCTTTTTGGAAAGCACTGAAGAACAGACAACACAGGAGCATTTGGGACTTATGTGCTACTCTACATTTTCGGATATAGAATCAGTGTCTTGAATTGGGGTTTTAAAGCTTGGCTATTAATGAAGTTACAAATTTATCTGGAAGTTTAATCATAAGGACAATAATAAACTTTTTTAAAGTACTTCGTATGACCTAGAAGCTTAAACCCCATTAAAAGAAGTCATGTGATCTCTTAAGGACCTGTAGTCAGCTTTTCAACTGAGGCAAAGAGCATTGGAAACTTTTAAAACAACTTTCTCTGTATGGCTACTGATATAAAATAATTCACTTCAATCTATCTCAAAAAGAAAAAATAGATTTATCTCTACTATTCAAACACAAAACTTAAATGCGCTATTGCAAAACACCAGCCAGAGAGCTGCCACACCACTGGATCTTAGAGCATTAGTCTGCTTTTTGCTACATTTGGTCAACTTTATTGAACCCTGAGCCATTTACATACAGAGGAAGATTCCAGAAGAATACACTTTATGAATAGTTAGTAATGTATTTAAAGGAAATGTGCTTATTCTTAACCAAAATATGTTTCCTGTAAATACTGTGAGATCCTGCTGCTAACTTTTTCTGTAAATACAACAAACCCTCTTGTCTTATTTAACTATATAATGCAGCGACCCAATTTAACAGTGCAAGGCTTCAAGAAGGGCTATTAGATCTACAAATATGTAACATCACTACATTCCAGCCAAGCAAACAGTGGGAATGTGAAAAAGCATCACAGAAGGAGAACTGCATATTATAGGCAGCTGTCTCCATCCAGATATTTTATTAAACAGGCCATAAGCTTTTTCTTACCTGGCTGCTTAGGAATTTCTAAAAATTAAAATAAAAAAACCCAGCCAACCAACCAACCCTCACACAACTTCTGTGGCAAATTACTGGAGGATTAGCTAATTCCCTACTTCAAAATAGTTTTACAAGGTATAAAGATTTCTACAGGTTTTCAGCAAATACTTTTTCAATTTGACAATAACTCATGCTTCTAGAAGACATCTGTAAATTTTCAACTGCCTTTTCTACAACCCTTTCTTTCAAAAGTAGTGATAACCCCTTATAGCTGTGTACATATAATTTCATACCTACAGCTACTGCATTTCATTTGCTTTGTAACTTAAGCTTGAAGATCAAACAAAGGTCACATTTTGCATAAACAGCTGTGCAGACAGGGAAGTTCCGATTTGGTGTTTCCACCTTCACAACACTTGGTGAATCCTTGTCTGCAGTGCTCATTATCTCAAATTACAAAACTACAATTAACATTCAGTTAAATTTATCATGGTATAGCGATAAAAACAAATAAAATAACCACAAGCTACTATAATTAGAGTTTGACTTACTAGTTGATTTTACATCTAGATCTCAGGATTTTACTGTACAGCATTGAATCACCTTTAAAATTAGCTCCTCTTAAGAACATGAAATACACAATAGTGGTGAAGTTACAGGTTTCATGGAAATCTATTCTTTTTTCTTCCTCTCCCTAAACATAATGTATTTTCCATAGCCATATCCAAGAAAGATATGGCTTGAAGATAAAATACCACCAGAAATCACACCTATGTGGCAAACTATTTTATACAGTAACATTTCGCCCCACTTTAAAAGTGAATATACTGACATGGCATCGTTTCAAACAGCTCAAAATAGACAGGTTTTTTCATAGATATTAGTCATGAGACATGTTTTAAAATATCTGGGCCTTAATCTGCAGTTCTCTGACAGTAAAAGACAGTTTTACGGGTATGAACAGAGTAATGGTAATAGCAGTGAACTAAACCCACTTGTTGTCCATGCAGTCTTTTAGTATTTCAGCTCAAAATGTATTTTACTGCCACAATGATTCCCTCTGAGGTAATCTGCTACCAGAGATACTCAGAACTCCACAACTCAAAAGCTATTTTCTACAAGGAGAGAAGGCCCATTTCAGTGGCCTGGAGGAGGTGGATGGATTTTGTATTTTTAAAGTCCCCGACCTCTTTTTCTCCAGTTCCTAAGGACCACAACAGCTTGACTCTTGAGGAATTTGTTACAGAATCCTTTTTACCTCTATTGATAAGTCTCAGACCCACAGAAGAAAAATGATGCACAGAAAACATACACACACATGTTACTGTAACCTCTATAAGAAAATAATTGGGGTAAAACCAGTCATAGGAATATTTCTACCCAAAATATACAGTAAAATTCTCTGCTCTCCCAATCGTTACCTCACAAAAATAAAGCAACCTTTTTATGGAAATAAACTTCATTATGAAATCCAAAGAAGGATATTATGAAATCCAAAGAAGGATATTTCACATTTTTCTTTCTGTAAAGATACATTTAATGAAAACCAAAATGCTTCAGAGATATCTTCTCTCATGAGTACACATCCCTCTATTTATACTGGATAGGAAAATATTTTATCTTAAATATGAGAGGCATGTGGAATGAAACCTAACAACTGAACAGCACTTGAACGGACCATTTCTCTTGTAAAGCACATTTAAGGAGACAAAACTGGAGGAAGGAAAGTGATAACAGCTCTGTTTCTCAAATTCTGTATCAAAGTCGAGAGATTATCAACTAGATGCAAATATGTCATCAACTCCAGACACTTACAACTGAGCTGCTCAGGCTAAGTGAGTATTCATCTCTGGTGGTAGCAAAAGATAATGATTTATATTTCCGTGCTAATTGAGGTCTACACTTTGCAGCCTTGTGTGCTCATAATCAAGCACCTGATCTGCATTAGCACTGAGGGGGAGCAGCCAGCAATACCTCAAAAGGAAGTATCAGGTTTTCCAGGGTGAGTAGATAATGCTTATCCACAGACACAAGAATATCATCTTTCCACAGTCAGAGCGCTACCAAGCCTCTGCACATGAGAAATACATCACAGCAGCAAGGGGCACGTGCCAGTAAGTGCCACAGGCTTGCTTTAAAGATTCCCTCATATGTAATAAGTAATTAATAGTTTGTAGCATGTGTTTATAATCACAAAACCAGTTCAAATAGACTCAGACCCTACTACAAAATTCTTATTAATTCTCCCAGTCACAAGTACTGAGATTCAATTTTCAACTACTAGCCACTGTTTGACACATCCTCCTCTGCCAGTTGACAGGGATTTTCCCTTTGAAAGGTAAAGGAATTTAGAACAGTATTTGGGATGGATTAAGCGACAGGAGAAAGGTATCTGCTGTTACAAAGATGATGTAGCCCAGAGAGAGACAACGTAGCGATTATTGTTACAAACAACACAGCTCTAGATTTATGATGCTGCTCTTTCTTCTGCATGGGCTTTTATCTGTCAGTGTCAGAAGAAATTTTGAACAATGCAGAATTATAAAAATGTAAACTGTGTTGCCCAGTAGAAAATACAGATCTCTACATGGGGTTTCTTCAAGAGAACCTTCATACAACATTTCTTCACAGCCTTTTGTTTCCTCTTATTCTTGCCAGGAAAAGGCATCCTTTTAATAATCCTGACTAAATTCTGCTTTGAGCATTTACAGCCTGACTATACACTAATGAATATCTATCCTTCTATTTCCTGCCCAAAACTGTTATACAGTCCTTATCTCCTAAGCATCCTCAGGTTGGAATGCCAGAGCAGAGAGATACAAGTGTGACTATACACAGTGAGAGAAACAGCAAACCAGCAAAGCACTTCTGAGTGCCTCTCAGAAAAGGCAGATTACTCATATATGTGCAAGCAACTTTTCCTACTTTATTTGAAACTCTGTCTTGAAGTACTGAGCAGTGAACTGAACCACAACACAAACATCTAAGAAAACTTCAATTATAAACATAGATGTGAGTTCTGTGTATCTGAGGTTCACATGCATTCATATAAAGAAGCTTGAAAGAATAAACTGTCTATTGCTAAGAAACACTTGGCTTCTACAGTGCATGTCAGCCACTAAGACATTCCCAACTACATGGCTCAAAAATTCATTCCTTCACACAGGTCTTCCTTCAGTACAGAAGAGGCACTGCATGAAGTCCAAGAGTAGAATATCTAATTTTTTTTGCCTGCCTCCTGAGATATCAAAACTATACATGATAAAAAGCTGTGAGGAGTAGCTCATAGGGCCTCAAACCTCTGTGGATAATTGTCACTGAAACCTGGAACTGCCATCCTAAATGACTTAACATTGGCATGCATTCCCATAGTTTTATTTTGAACCTTGCTGTTTACGATTGTTGAAAAATCAAACACATAACACCAACATTGATATAGCCCATTTCAGCTGTTGAGATTTTTCATTTAAATTCTGAATTTTCAGGTTAACTTCACAATCTCCGATTTTAATTCACTTCTTGTAAATGCCTGGACATACCAGTATTCAAGGGTAATGAAAAAGGATATTACTTTTCAATGGCAATTCCTTGTCAACAAACATTCTCAATTTAGCAGAGTGCAAACAGTGTATCAACCTAATTTTATTTAACCTTATCCTTGTGGCATTCTCCATTATACGTTACTTCTGTTAATTTGTTCTGAAGGGAGGTTTGTCTCCAGCTCTTAACTCAGCTGTACTTGGCAGAGCAGATGAACACACTGTACTATCTGAATCTTTCCCACATGTGAACTTTATCTACAGGTTGTATATTCTGTCATTCTTTCTGCTGAAATTACATAAATCTGCCTTCCCTTTATACTCTGCCTTTCCTTTAAACCACTTGCACTCTTCCAGAGACAAAGACATAAAGAGTTATTTAGAGGGACATGGAAGTGATTTCATTGCTTCACACTTAATTATAGTTTGCTAAATCAATGCTTTATTTACACTAAAACAATCCTGTCTCATTACCATAACGTAATTTAATACACCTGTATGTCCTCCTCTTCATCAGAACTGACAATGTAACAGCTCTACAACTTAAAATAGAAGCTACTGGGATATTAAATATTCTCAGGTAAGAGGTGGGCAGATGTTAAGGGATAGCAGATCTGAGACTGTTCCTGACACATCCATCTGCAATGCTTTGGGTCTGGGTTCTGTTCTCAGGTAAGTATGTTATTCTGATTAGAGGAAGTGTGTTATCATATCTGTATCTAAGTCTATAGTTTGATAGTCTGTGTTCACTTCTGCTGTCTGCTGCTTAGTACAGGGCGAATCTAAGTAATAAACTCAAGTTTACCACCATCAAGCAATTGTCCTTTACAGTGATCTCAGTGCTAAGAGGGAAAACTATTTAACGGGATAAAAGCTCCTTTGCACTACCTCAGAAGCTTTGCAGGCAACAGAAGTGTTTGCAGAGAAATTGAATCAGCATATAGCTAGACAGATACATCTGGGGTTCATCCCCACAGGTCCTTGCTTAGCAATTTCCAATGGGGTGTAAGTACCCTGTAGAGTCCTAAATCAGTAATAGTGAAATGACTCCTTCCAACCAGAGAAAGAGCAATGGAAGCCAGGGACTGTTTCTTGCACTGTTTCTTGTTGAAATAGATCCCAAAAGAGATGAGAAAAGCTAAACCAGTAAAGATATTACTGTTACATGATGTTATTTGGCATTCTTGTACTCAAGATTTGAGTAATTCAAGACATGCAAAACCCTTTACAAAGTCAGGCTCCCAAATTAAAGTTCTTTCACTACTGTGCTTTGTCTATGTAGACACTGGCTATGGGATACAGTCACAGCCCTTCTTTGCTTGAAGAGTGCTTTTGAAGGAAATTATACTTACTGCACTATTTAGAAAGTACTTACAATGGAAAAACCCGAAGTGACTTAATAACAAATACCAGCTCTGTAAGAAAGGTCTCTACCCCAATGCCCTTCTTCTTGGGACTAGAAATCGTCTGTGGGATGACTGACTTGTCAGTCACTCATGCATTTAGTATTTCAGCAGTACCAGTACAATAACCTGAGCCCATTCTGCTGTGTAATACAAAGGAATTTGTTCAGTATATTTTTCAATCAGAAATATAACATCAGCAGAGTTTCATTCCTGCTTAGGTGCTGAAACATAAAAGACTGAAAACTAGAGAAGAATTTTTCATTCAGATTTCCTAATAGGCACTGATTATTTTACCAGTTTCTATGGCACTATCACCATGGCAGCTAGCCATTTTAATCAACGGCATTCGAACACATTTCTGATAACATCACAGTATTACATCTCCAGGTCACACGCAGCAGCAGCCACTTTGTACATTTCCATAGGACGGAGGCCACTAATGTCAGCAGACATCAGCATTAGAAACGTGATATTTCAAGCATCTAATTAAAGAACAAGTTCTCAGCGTTCCTTACTCTAATTCTGAAAACAATAGTGGAAATATAACCGCTGTGACTAAAATGAGAATCAAGATTCTTCCACAGTTTGCTCAGTTTCTACATGGGTTTTGCCCCTTCTTTGATTAACTACTCAATGCAAATGATTACTCAGCAGATCCTAAGAGAATGTGCAAATGGAAAAAAAAAAAAAATCACTGTAGAGAACTGAGTATCTGCAAAACACTGACAGATAAAAATAGCTACTTTACCCTTTGTACAAAACCACCATACTTTGTTCTGTGTACAGGCTAAATTGAAGCATCGCATACACGACTGCAATCATGATCAGAGAGCAGCAAAACTCAGTGTTTTGACCAAAGGAATTTTCAATGCACAATGGGAAGCACTCTAATTTCACTAAATATATCAGGAAGAATTCGCAAATATTCTCAGTCTGAAAAAGGCCCTGCAAGTATTGAAAAATACTTTCAGCAACAGCAGTCCTTCATGTCTCCTATAAAATACCTAAGAAAATACATTTTCAAACTAACTTAGAGCAAATTCATACTTTTGTCCTGTCACTCCTGTTTTTTTTACTGAAAGTGTATTTCAAAAGGCTGAGATAATCTAAATAAATGAATTTATAAACCCTTCTAGTAAAAGCTAATAAGCAAGCTGAACAAATCCTCTAGTTCAAGCCTAAAGCTTTTCAAAGGGTCCACCCAAGAAATATTAAATAAATACAGACAATACCAATAATCCACAGTAAAACACTACAGCAAAGCACTATGGCAAAAAATCACTAGTATAACAGCATCCTAAAATAGACAACACTGGCCTCAAATAGAAGAACAAGAAATTTAAGCAAACTGAGAATGAGACTTGAAATACACCACAATTAGTTTTGTCTTTTTAAACTACTTAAACTCAGAAATAGTCACAGAAACAGTGATGCTAGGAGAACATTATGAAACAGAACTGTAAGTCAAGACTTTCATATCTCCAGTACCTCCATGCTTGTCAGACTTACAATTTTTCCTCCCTTGGGTCTATAGTTGAGGAAGGACAACAAAGAAAAGTCTAGAAAATATTTGACAGTGAAAATGTTGCACTGTTACATTTACATGTACATACTAATTAATCTGCCCTTAAAATAAAACCAATCAGTTACCACCAAGGATTTGTGAACAGTTCTGCCATCTTCTCAACCTCTCTGTTTTGTGTCATGCTTTGCCTTAGGAAAACAATGATAAAGAAATACAGGACAATGCAATATAACATCCATGTACCCCACCTCAACTGGTAAACTACTTTTTTATAAGACTATACAGCTGAATTTTCAGACCACCTAAGCAGTGAGGTTTGATCTCCCAGTTTTTTCATTAGGGCAACCTGATTCATTTGTTTAGAAGGTCCTCATGTCATTTAGCTCCATGCTTTAGTCTAAATACCTATGAATACCTGTTTAGTCATATCAGTGAAAAATTAAACAGTAGAATACCAGATCTTCAACAAGCACAACAAAGCTTTTTCTATTTTCAGTCCTCAATTTAATAACGGTTGCACCTGGTATTTTAAGCTTGCCATTTGCTTAATTAAAAGTTTATGTTTAATTTTTGCTTAATATGAATCCCAAGATATCCTATGAAATTCGAATCAATAGGAGCTTCAGATTTCATTATGGTTTTGGAATGCAGAAAATATTAAATAGAAGGAAATTTCATGAAAAACTGCAAGATACCAGGTGCAGATTAACTGGAAACGAACATTCTGCTAGTTCCCTTAGTCCTTTCCTTCTCTCAGGTCCAACTTTCCCTCCTATATAACTTAAAATATAATTATGCCTTGCCAGTGTTCTCCTCCTATGAAGACTACAAAGGGTTACTGTGTCTAAAGGCAATAAGAGGCAAAATAACAGTATGTTACAACACAATGATATATACGTTTTTTTAATTCTTGTGTCTATGCAGTATATAACAAATTTAATAAAAACCCTCTTTTTCCCCCAAATAACAGAGATATAATACTGATGAACTCATGCAAGACTCTAAATGATCTGAAAACACCACGGGGATTATATTTAAAACATACAGTTTTAATTTACATTAGATGTTCTATGTATAGTACTGATTAAAACATAGATTCCCTAATGTTTAAACAAGTAACATGAAGGGCAACTATGGCAACAATTAGCACAACGGTTGCAGTGGTAACGTCAGTCAGTGTTCATACCCTGCCTGTGTGCAGCTCTATGAAATTCCTTACCTGGAGCCCCATTCACTGAATGGCCTTTTTGCTGAGTCTGCCAACATGATGATAAGAGATGTGCCCAGGCAGTGAAAGATGCAGAGTGAGGCATACTAGGGAAGAGCTAAGTACCTTTCTGCCTCCTCATTACACGCTTCCTTGGAGTCTGTGACATCCAGCCACCATCACCACTACATGAATTTGTATCGATTAAACCAAGACTAAAATCTTCTAGAATCCATTGGCAAAAAAACCCCCAACCAACAAACCAACCTTTTCCAAAAACATACATTATGATTAAGCAAACAACCAGTTACTTTTGCACTATACAAACACAAAAACATGACTCTATAAGACCTGATACCTACCCAGCCTCATACCTTTAAAAATTGTTATATTATACCTGAATTACTGAAGACAACTGAGTTTCTTGTAAAAATATAGACATGAAAACATAGTATCACAAAAGAGCCAGATTCACCAAGGTGTCGTTGCTACCCCATGTCATACCACGACTGCTGCTGTGTGGGAACGCACAGCCCACAGAGGTTCTGTACTCCACACCAATGTTACAGCTTTAGCAAAAGCATACAGCCTTGTAAGAGAAAGTGTTCCAGAGCCTGGTAGGCACTGATATTCATCTATATTCCAGACTCAAATGGGAAAAGTCTAGCTTGCCCCTGTGCGAGCAGCACAGTCATACCAGGGAAAAATCTGGCCTCCATCCATAAAAAGGAGACCATTTAGTCAATTCACACCAACAGCAGAAAACAGAGCCAGATCCAGCCTCAACAGCTAACATACTCGTATTTTAATAACAGATTGTAAATAACAAAACAACACTTTTCCTATGAACAGCAGTTTCAATTCCAGAAGCTGAATACATTTTGCTTTAAATCTGTGCCACAGCAACCTTTATTAAAGTCAATGTCATCTGTAAGGACTGAGTTAAAATAAAATGTGGGCCAAATTTATCAGACATTAGTTTCCTTTGATACAGAGCTCAGAACATTGACTGTGTTTCATCCTAGATATGGTATGAGTTGCATACCATATTTTAAACCAGGCCTTCCAAAATACTTTCCCTGATCATCAGTTTTGAGTATTTGTCTGAGATGGTGAAGGTCAAATGAAAAGTGTGAAAGGTTTCTTTCTGTTTACATTAAATTTATATCCATATGCTAGAAAATGCAGCACTATTCAGGCCTAGGGAGAGAAGCCTCAAGAGTTTATTAAAATATGACAGTGTTTTAGCTGGTCAGTTTAAAGGCACATCCAAGGGACAACAGAAGAGACCATTCCCTCTGGCTGAGGGAACTGTGCATGGCCCATGTAGCCATGAATATCACTGTGTGTGTGAGATACTGACAAGCAACGAGGAACTTACTGTGACAGAACTACCGCAAAAGTACTCAACAATTAATTCTTTTATTTTCAGCACAGGCTCACAGGGTATGCTGCATCTTTATGTCAGACAGGTACTGAACGAGTCTCCAGAAAGCGCTTTTAGAACAGACATATTCCTACAACCTCCAGGGTAAGCGTAGGGGTAGTGAGCTTTTAAAATTTAGATTATGTAAGGTCGTGTGCCTCACTGCATTATGTTTTATATGCACATTATATCTCACGGCACTATATTGCACCCTGTGAACTCCTCATGAGCATTATTCACACAAATCCAGGCAGACACCCTTTTGTAGCTCTTTCAGAAGGAGAATGAATATCATACGTACATCTAATATTATCGAATGAGGTCAATCCCTCCAAATGTCCTGACATGGTCCAAGAAATACAGAAGGACATACCACCTGCCCAAATCGGCCTCTTGCCCAAGCAGCACCGAACCACCCGGCCAGGGAACAGGCTCCTTGTACAGGCTGAAGCCGTGAATGCAGGAGCGAAGCGAGTCTGCAATGCAGAAGCCCTTCTCGGAGCTCATCAATGAGCCGGGGGAGACGGGGCGGGGGCAGAGCCGGCAGCCCTACCCGCATCCCCGGCACGACAACCCGAGGCACGGGCGGGAGGCGTTTCTGAATGTCCGGCTTTGCCCTTACGGGCTGCGGCCGAGGGCGCTGCCCTCAGACTGTCCGCCCGCAGCTCCGCACAGCGGGAACTTCTGCGGCCGGGGCGGCGCGGGCAGCCCGCGGGCAAGGACACGGCAGCGGCCGGGCCCACCTGTGCCACCTGCGCCAGTGACACCGGCCCGCCCTCCGCTAGCAGCCCGGGCGCGGGAGGAGGAGAAGCAGCTCTTACCTGCTCCCGCTGCTCCTCCCGCAAGCCCTCACTAACCGAGCTCCATCTTCCTCCGGCCGGGAGGGGGAAGGGGGGGAGGGAGTCAACCCAGCGCTGCCGTCCCCCCCCAGCTGCCGCTTTCCGTCACCGCTGTCCCCCCGCCCGTGCTGCCCGGCGCAGCGGCCGCCTCTCGCCCGCCCTGCAGACGGCACCGGGAGACGGAAAGCGAGACCCACCTCCCGCCGCCTCCTTCTCATGAAGTCACCGGCCGCAGGGCCCTCCCT
>VZRX01020782.1:0-11447 GCA_013398075.1 Notiomystis cincta
GCAAAATTCTTACCAGAGTAAGTTACTGCTGTTGTGCTGTACGTCGCACTCTGCGTATAGGATGGAACAACAGTGGCTGCAGCTGCCACCGGCTGCACAGTCGAGGACACCGGATATATGGAAAAAGTCGTCGTTGCCGGGCTGGGGGTCGCAGGTTTGATAGCTGTCACTTGCCGTGTTTGCTGGGCTTGGGTGTACTGAGTTGCCCCTTGGCTATATCCTGCTTTTGGAGCTAAGGAGGATAGAAAATACATGTGTACAAACATTGACATGTTTTAGTTGAGGGAAATGCAAACTATCTTAAGGGAAAATTAACAATATTCTGGTGAACAAATGTGTACAAAGTGAAGGTTTGTTTTGGGGGTTTTGTTTAATTTGTTTTACTTTTTCATGTTGGGCATTGGGTTGCTTTACTGTCATGGCTATGTACTGTATACCATGTATCTCCATCAAGTCACAGATCACAGCACCAAGCCTTGAATTTATTTATTTATTTTTAACTGTGCTATCATGTTTTTAACAGGGTTTTAAACAACCTTCTTATCCAACAGTTTTGCTAGAATACTCTAAACTAAGGGCCACCTAAACTTTCCTTCTATTTCTACGTAAAAAAAAACCTAAGCAGAATTCATGCTTTGTAGCAATCATGGCACAAATAATTAAAGAATTACATACATGAAGTAATTAGAGAATTAAAGAATTATATACATGAAGTAACTAGAGAATTAAAGAATTATATACATGAATTAAGGTATTTCTAACTGAGTTATCATCCGAACACAACACTGATTTTCTCAACCTACTTCAGCAAGGTTTCTCTAGACAAATCAGTAAGAACTTTGCCTAGAAGTATGTTTTGGGTGTATTTAGTGGCAGTCCAAACCTCAGAGGCAGCTACTTATGGCAATGTCACAAGTGTTGAAGTTCTAGGCACAGAAAAACTTTCCACGCAGTGACAGAGATTACACAACAAAACTTAAAACAAAAAAAGGAGATAATGTGAAATAGTCTAACAACTATTTTTAAGCCTTAAAGTAGTCGACACGACTGTGAGTAATGAGAGCAGCTTGAATCATGCCACCCACCTGTCTGGTAGTAGGACTCAGCCACTGACGGCTGTGGCTGGGCAGCAGCAGCCACGGCCGCCGCGGTCGCGGTTGGCTGCTGGTAATATTGTTTGCTGTCGTAAGCCACGGCCGGGGCGGTGGATCGAACGTAGGAGTAGGAGTCCTAGGGATTCAAAACAGACAAACCACCTCTAGGTATACTGCTAGAGTAACAGAAGTCGTCAGCAGAGTCACATTAACAACGTATTGTCTTCTGGCCTACTCAAGTAGAATAAAAATTCCCAATCTACATTTACAGTATGTACAAATAAATGCGTTAGAGAAATTAAGTTTACTTTCATAGATATTTCAGGCCTGAAACAACCCTAATGGTCTTTTACAGACTCAATACAGGAATTATGCTCATGCTATTAATTTCTTTCTCTACCAAATTATTTTTGAAAAGCACCTACTCTCAATAGTCTCTAATGACTATATGAAATTCTATTTCTGTAAAATAGTAAGAAAAAAGCCCACCACAGATCTCTACAAAACATGAATTTCTACAAGGACAAATAAATTCTCACAGGGAGAAACATGAGCATATATAGGCTTTAAAAATCTCATCATTAACAACATTTTCCTTGGTTATGTTTTTGAGAGTATGAAAGTGGTACTTTTAAAGCCTTCTTTACTTTTTGGTGTATCAACTAGTTCATTAGGGAATCGTAACTAGTAAAGGCAAGTAGCTCATTTGACACCTTTAAAACTCAGTAGATCTCTAATAAGCTTGGAAGGGCATGACCTGGAAGCCACTACATGTGTTCTCTCATCCTCATCATGTTTATGATAAAGCACAAAGAATTGCTCAACAGAAAGGGAGCAAGGCATGAACTACTAGAGCTGAAATATACTAATATATTAAAATTCTTTTTAATTCCAAGAAATACAACAACAAATTTTTTTTTCATCCAACCTGTGTGAACAGGAATTATTTTATTTAGTTTAGGGGACTTTGTTTTTTTCCAAATGTATCTAATAACTGACCTCATATTAAAATATATAATAAATTACAGAAGCTGCATAAAAGAATTGATAACATGCAGCTATAATACAGTCCTTTTAAACAAACCAAAATGCTAATTAGTATCTAGATAATGCCTTGATAAGTACAGGACCAAAAAGCTGAAAAATTCTTTCAAGAAACATAGTATCTCAAGATGAAAGGGGACAGAGAGCAAAAGCCCTTTTGCAAAAGCCTGTATCCACAGAAGGTTAGGCAGGGATCTCGGAAGAGGATATCCAAAAACTACCTACAGGGTAGTTTATCTCCTAGGGCAATCTTCTATCCTCACAGGCTTGGTACTAGACTCCAGCGGCACCCAGGAATCTGACAAAGGAACTATTTCTACCTCTACTGCAAATTTTTACTGGAACAGTCTTTTCAGCTCTGTGACCCAGTTTACTGCACAGCAAGCCAACATCTAAGCTAACACAAGACAGTGGTTTTCTTTACAGCAGCAGTTTCACAAGATCACATTTTCTTTTCCACACAGCTTTCCTCCTCCTAAGGTACCATTTAAAAACCGCACAGCAGGAACCTACCTGGTAATTCTGCGTGGTGACAGGAGGCGGTGGTGGTGGAGCTTCCTGCTGCCGCTGCGTGTAGCCGTAGTCGGTAGCCGTGTGTGCCGTGGGATACCCGCCGTAGGCGGCGGCGGTGGCAGCAGCCGCCACAGCCACCGGCGCGGGCCTGGCCACCGCCACCGTGGCTGCGGCCGGGGCGTAGGCTGCAGTGACCGTGTGCGCCGCCACCGGGGCCTGGTGGACGGTGTAGCTGGCAACTGTGGTTGGATGGGAGTAGGCTACACCCGAGGCTGGCTGCTGGCTGCATTGGGAGAAGACAGTAACTAATTAATCCAATGTACAAAGCTAATGCCTCCACACTTTAAAACCCCAGCTTTGATTAATGCTTTGCCTGTTCTACAGACAGATCTGGAGCAGCCTTCTATCTGTGCATACTGCTATTTAATGGCTTTTATTAACCATCTTCCATTGCCACGAAAAAGGCTGTATCATTCTTAAATTTCTGTGGATGGACGCATAGAACAGAATCCCAGAATGTTAAGGCATGGGAAGGGACATTAAAGATCATCTAGTCTCAATCTCCATGCCAGCTCCTATTAGACCACATCGCTCAAGGCCAATGCTGCCACGGTTAGGACACTCACAACCTCCCTGGTCAACCTGTTCCAGTGTCTTGCCACTCTCAGAGTAACGAATGTCTTCCCAACATCTAATCTAATTTCCCCTCTTTCAATTTGTACCCATTACTCCATGTTCTATCTCTACAGTTCCTGACATTTTGTGCAGATGATGATTTATTTCATAAGGGGGGCGTTTATGCTGGGTTTTCTCCAAGCAGTGGAACGCAAGTCTTTCATTCAAAAGGCATTGATGCCTTAAGGGGCTACCTAAAAACAGAGACCAGACAAAACTGAGAGAATAAAAAGAGGTTACATTTACTGAAAGGCCTCCAGGTACCTTCAGGGAAGACAAAGCCCACCCAAAGGCTACACCCAAAATGGATGACTGGTCATGGGTTTTCACACTTTTATGAGCTTGGTCTATTTGTATATTGGGGGTTAACCCTCCAATTACAGCTTCAGGTAATGAAGTAATTTACTCCCAGTTTGCTCCTCCTAACTCACTTTTGTTTACATTTTTCAGGGCCTGAGACAGTAAGCTGTCCTTGATTCCCAGGCCCAGAGAGGAACTGTTTTGTCTGAACAAAATGGGAAAGCAGTAGCTAACACTCTACATGGAGTTTAGTTATTCACTAAGGAACTGCAGAATTACAAATATATGAAAAATACAAAAGCTAAAATCTTAAGGCATTAACATTAGTCTGAAACTGTTATCTTTTCTAGAATGGCAAGTTTTACGTGCATTAATACTTCTTCAATAAAGTGACATACCTGTCAAATTAAGAAAATGCTGCTTTTCTGTGAGAGCTTATTACTGACCTGTCCTAGCATGAAGTTTTCCATTACACCATATTCAGGCAATAAAATTTTAAAGACTTCCAGGAAAATTAGCTTAGAACTGTTGTATTTACTTAGGTACACATATCTGATAGAGGACTTCATCCAACAGATGGTTAGAATTATAGGAGCTGGCCCCACTTGCTCAAGCAGAAGTCCACTGACGCAACACGAAGCATCAAAAGTGCAGAAAATCATATTGAGCGAGAAAATCACTACCAGAGCTCTGGCAACCTTCCAGGCACATGCTGATACTAATGTGCCTCCCTAAAATTTGCAGGTAGGATGCTAATATGTTGCAATTTACTAAAAATATGCAAATATTAACAGCAGAAATAAAAAATGATTGCTTCAAAGGTTTAATTACTTTAACATTTAACTAGAATTATTGTCCTGGACTGATATGTAACTCTGCACGATGTTGTCCTATTACGATGCATAACTATGGATTATGATTAGAAGCTTGGAACAGTTTTGATTTTTCAGCAAATAAAATGAAGCAGGTAAAATATCACTATTTGAAACAATGACATCAAATGGGGATTCAGTGATAATTCTGATTTTTTTTGTACATTCCCTACACTGCTGTTTAATAATAGCTATATCTGTATACTTTTAATTTTGCAAAAGACATTTCAACAACTCCCTTGTGTTCAGTAATTTTTTCTTACTTATTTTTAGAAAACCTGATTTTGTCATTTCAATTACAGCAGAACCCACCTACTTTAATAAATGAAAAAACCACACACACAACCCCCCCTCCCACCACCTCAAAACATTCTCACAGTAAAAATAGAGAAAATTTTACTGATGGACTTACATGCTCCATCTTGTTCCCATCATGTGTCTCTTCATGCATAAAAGACTACTATCCAATTTTACTTCAGCTGTGAGTTGTACTTACAATAATGCTTTATGTTATTTTCAATTATCAGGCAAAGAGCGAACTAAAAGGACCTAAACCACTTTGACAAATTTCCCATCACCACTTGCAACAACTCCTCCCAGATGTTCACAGGAAGTTCTCTATTTACTTAACATGCAAAAAAAACCAGGAAGACTGTTTTATGATGGTAAAAGTGAATGGCAGTCTATAAAATTAAGCCTCTATCTACATAACTAACAGTACAGAAGTGTAAAATATCTACAAAATCTGAGGTAATTATCACAGTCATATTGATGCCTTAAGTTTTAGCTCTTGTATTTTCCAGATAAGTACTGCTTTAGTGTATAACTCTAAAACTCCATAGCCTATCAGCTACTGCTCTGTCGTTTTACTCAGACAAAACAATTTCTCTCTAGGCCTGAAACCCAAGGCCACCTTATTTTCACAGGCCCTGAAAATGTAAACAACAGTGAAGTGGGGGGGTAAACTCAGGGAATGAGACTCCAGTCCCTGAAGCTGTAATTGGACAATTAACCTCTGATATGCAAATAGACCAGACTTGAATCTGTCTGAAAAATGTGCAACCATCATCCATCCTGGGTGTATTCTCTGCAAGACTCCTGCACTGCTCAAGGTGTACCCTGTGAAGGCCTTCCAATAAATACCCACCCTTTATCCTTTAACTCCGTTTAGCTTCTGTTCTAGGTCAGCCTCTCCAGGCATCAATATATACCTACTAAAATCACATTAAACTGAGTAAACCAACAGCAGACTGTTTAACTGACTGCAGCTGAACACATCAACAGTCTAATACTACCAACAAGGTAAGTCTTGCGTCACACTTTTCCCACTCTTAGTCTTCCCTTCTCCCATATACCAATCCTGGCTAAGCCATCTTATTCCATCCCTGGTGCTAATTATGCTGCTTGTCAAGCCATTCAGTGCACCAATCTAAGTCATTAATCTAGCAGAAAACAATGTGAGGGTTTCCTGTTGGGGTTGTAGTGTGTAGTAGTGTGTAGTGTGGCAGAAATGTTAAGAAACACAGCAACTTACATAATAAGTCTGCTGAACGTCAGAACTCATACAAATTCTACATATACAAGGAAACAGGGCGAAAAAGGGAGCAGAAGACTTGGGCAGAAGCACTAGCTTGGCTTTTCCAAGTTTCATGAAACTGTGCTTATTACTGTTACAAAATAAGATACAGTGCTCACAACACACTACAAAGTAACAGTACCAGTCAGTTTATCAAAGAAAATGCTTTTGTTATCAGAATACAGACAATTAAAGATACCTGATAGTTTTCAGTATTTAAAATTGTGAAGAGATTATGAATATTACCAGCAGAACTCCTAATGAGATTATGGTACAGACAATTTCATTCCTTGTGCAATGGAGCAGCAATATTCGTTGTCATGGCATAGAATTAACAGCCCAAATAATTAAATTTCTAAGGCTAATACAGGTTCCATGGCCATGTTTATTTTAGCAAAACTGTTCCCCTTGCTTCTGCAACATCATGCAGAGCTAGTGATCGAGTTTGCAAGACTGCAAGAAAAGTATTCTAGAACTGACTGCTTCTTCCTTTCTAAAAGTTATGTTACATTATGTAACAGAAATTAATGGTGACATCTCCTCTAAATTTGTGACATTCTTCTCTCCACAGTCTTACTGAAAACCTTTAACATCAAGATGAGCAGACATTTTCATGTAATTAATTTACATAGAAATATCCTTGTGCCAACTTCTTCAATTAACTTACAAGAGTTCTTATCCTTGTTTGGTGATTAGTGTCTCATCACGTTTGCTGAGATGAACTTAGCTCCTCCTAGATTATTCTGCCTAACTCCCTATTCCACTCTTCTTTCATCTGTGCACTTATCTTAGTATTATCTGTTTTTCTTTGACTACAGATGGCAAGAACCTCATGCGTCATTTCATACGAAGTTTCAGCCGTGCCACCCACTCTGCTCCAGACAACTGCTTTCTTTCCCAGCAGTCTAGCTTCCTCAGAGCAGATTCTTATAAAGTTACCTGTGTACTGACTCTGTTTTCCTCACATCAAATAGCACAACATGCCACACTAATATAAATACTAAAGCCACAACAAATCCCTAGTGAACTCCACTGCAATTACTCCTATTCAATAATAGTTCTTCTACCTATCATCTCTTCCAGCTCCTTCTCTATAATTCTTTTACTAATCTCTACCTTAAGCATTTTTCCTACTGCACCACATCAAGGATTTCATCTTAGTCTTGATAAATGAATCTCCAAAAGATCTAGGCACATCATCAAGTTATTACAACACCAATGAAATACGTATGTCAGCTGAGCTATAGTAACAAACCACATGAATGCTCTTCACCACATCCCTCAACACTGTGGGGAAAAGGTGAATTTATACAAATCACTCTGTATGTTCTATGAGTTAATAATACATCAACAGGTACTGCATGACTGTAGAGAAAGAAGCTAACTCACTGATGCAGCCACTTTTCTTTGCAGATCAATTCTTCTCTTCCCCAAAATAAATTCTAATATCCCTTATTAGCATTTTTCAGTCCAAGCTCTCTTCCAAATACACTTGATTCAGTTTGCTTGATTAAGTAAGAGGAGTTTAAAACTCGCAGAGTAATTTAGGTTTAAACAAGGATTTGGAAGTCATCTGTCCTTGTACAATGCTCGAAACACAGATTATTTCAAAGCTAGGTTTGTCAGGGCCTTGTCCAGTCAGGTTCTGATCATCTCAAGAATGGAGATTACAAGGCTGCTCTAGACAACCTGTTCCAGTGTGTCACGGTTTAACCCCAGCTGGCAACTCAGCCCCACGCAGCCACTCACTCATTCTCCCACGGTGGAAGCAGGGAGAGAGCTCGAAGAGTAAAAGCAAGAAAGCTCGTGGGTTGAGATAGACAGTTAAATATGGAAGGCAAAAGCCACACACACAAGAAAAGCAAAACGGGTTTCAGATAGGATGGACAGATGGGCCAAAGCTAATCATATGATGTGCAACAAAGACAAGTATTGAGTCCTGTGCTTAGGTCACAACAACCCCAGGCTACAATACAGACCTGGGGAAGAATGGCTGGAAAGCTGCCCAGTGGAAAAGGACCTGGGGGTGCTGGTCCACAGCAGCTGAACATGAGCCAGGGTGTGCCCAGGTGTCCAAGAAGGCCAAGGAGTCCTGCTTGTATCAGCGATAGCCAGCAGGACCAGGACAGTGATTTCCCCCCTGTACTTGGCACTGGTGAGGCCACACCTTGAATCCTTTGTCCAGTTCTGGGCCCCTCACAAAACACTGCAGTGCAGCAATATGTCCAGGAAAGTGTGAAGGTGTTCAGTCATCTCAGGAAAGCCAGGTTCCAACACACAAAACAGTTTCTTCTCTCCACGGTTTTACAGATGAGCATGATGCCATATGGTATGGGATGTCCCTTTGGTCAGTTGGGGTCAGCTGTCCTGCCCGCGTCCCTTTCCAACTTCTTGTGCCCACACAGCCCCCTCACTGGTGGGTTGGATGAGGAGCCAAAAAGACCCTGACTCTATGTGAGCCCTGCTCAGCAGTAATGAACATACCCCTGTGTTATCAACACTGTTTTCAGCACAAATCCATAACACAGCCTAGTATCAGCTACTATGAAGAAAATTAACTCCACCCCAGCCAAACCCAGCAAACACCATTTGAAAATCCTGTCAAGAATTTTTCCTTAGTTTATAAAAGCTCCAGTTTCAAAAGCAAATGAGCCCTAGACCAACACTGAGAAAGGCAGATCCAGTTTCTGAGCATTCAATTCAACGTAAGTTCATAAACAATTCTTAGTGTTTAAATTCACTTTCAGAATAAATCATTCTTTAATTTAAGAAGTTATGGGTAGCTTCAAATTGTACCCTGTTGTACTACTGTTATACCACATCTTCCACCAGAAATTTTCCTTCAAAATGAATGTACTTTGTATATGTGTGATACCAGACAGACCTCTTTCTTTAGCTGATTGTAACAGTAACAGTGCTTCCCCACCAAGCTGACTTAACTTGTTTTCTATGAACAACACATTCTTCCATGCTCAACTTCCAGTTCAGGTGTCTGTGTCAACTGCATTTCACTGTCCCATCCAGAACCAGTTTACAGTGCACATGCAGGACCAAATTGTTCTGCTCCAGTTTCTGAGGGTATATATTTCAGTCAACTACAGAAGGTCATTTGCAGGACCTTACCTGAAGTGTTTTGTCTCTCCTTATCTGCTTTTAAACTTCCACGTCTGTAATACTATTTCCTTATCCTCTTTACTTCCTCTTCCCAAACACAGTCACCTCTACTCAGAAGTTTTACACCCCAGTGTATATTTAACTTGCCTCATCTCTCACATTCTAACTGAGTAACTTCAAGAAAATGAGGTTAGCTCTTTATTAGTAATACTGTATTACTGTGCACAAGTACTTTTTGTAAAACACCTTTGACTCAAATCTTTGAATAACATCTATTATAATTTCTACTGATGCTAACAATGGGAAATACCAATCCTTCTGTTGCATTAGTATCACAAGTGCCACGTATTGTGAAATATCACTATGATATTAAACCTGCTAGATAAAACTGACTACAGTGAGCTGTGACCATGTTTCTTACTCCACAGTAATCTCTAATTCCCTGATAATCTCATTTTCTAGGGGTAGAGGTGAGGGGTCACCCTGTCTCTCGAGAATCTTGCAGAATTCATCTCAAAGCAAAGGCCAAAGGAACAAGTGGCCTTGTCCACACTGCTGTCATGTGCACAAAACTCATTTCATCAAAGGCAAGTACCTCTTCTCAACATAGTTGCATGTTTTGCCCTGATACTTTGTAAACTGCATATAAGAGTACTACAGCAGCTGTTTGCATGTTATCGACATTGGACCCCATTGTGTACACCCAGAATTGTCATTCTGAAATAGAGTGGTATGCAAACAAGAGAGTATTTTTCTTGTTTGCAAAGTCTCCATTGTTAATACTGAGGCACCAAATAGTTATGAAGATCTCCCTGCCCAATCCTACATCACAAAATCAAGTAAGTTACAGAACAGCTTTACAAAAACCAGTGTAATTCTAGGTAGATATTTAGCCAGGAAAATTCTACCCTCAACATTTGGCCAAGTTGTATTGAAACATCAGCAACAGAGAGTCCACAACCTGAGAACAAACTCTCAAAACAGAAGGTGTTAGCAATCACTACATGGTATTTCTTATTAATATACATAGATTAATTTCAAAATTCTGTTGGTAATTTTTATTTCTCTTGTCAAAAGCAGAATATTCAAGAAGCAATTAATAACCTTTTCTGAACTGCCCAAAGACCTTCAGCAAGAAAACTGTAGCAGAGTTTTTGATATAAAAAAGAAACATGGGCTTTCAAAGCAAAAAAAAAAAAGCTGGCAGCACACTAAAGCAGTCAGAAGTTGTGAACAGCAGAATTTGCTAGTTAACAGCAATTAATGAGGTACAGGTGTCCACTTGGCTAAACACTGTTCTTCAGCTCCACAACCATGTGTTTGTCTAACTTAAACAGCCATATAAGGTAGGTTTGCAAATACGCAACATTATTCCACTAAAAAGCTTAGATAAGAACTTGTTAGATGGAACACAGGAGAACCTTTGTTAGTTATTGACAACAGCAACACTGAAAGAAGATCTTGATTACCAAGGAATGACACAATATTAAGAGCAACTCTGAAACAAATATTGAAGTCTCTTCTGCAATACACTTATATCATGTGTTTTGTCATTTCCAGCTACTGCCCTTCTCTAGAAAAAAGTCTGGAGGCTTTTTTTGCTAAAAACTAAATGGGAAGTAGAAAGCTTTATTTTTTTTTTTTATGTTAGCAATAGAAAGAAAATATAACATTTTGATATAATGCTATCTATCTTGCCAGATAACTGAAGATTATGAGGTACTTTATTTTCCACATTAAGGTATTTGCTGAGTAAGTCATGCGTTAAGAAACGTGATAATCCATCTGTGGCAGTTACTGTCAGAAGAACAATACATTTTCAGGAAAAGGCAGCCTACTTCCAAGTAAGATATACAGCACATAAATGTATGTATACAGAAAGCACATAAAAGGTTCTCTATAAGCCGTGCTTTTCATCACACTTAATTCATTTATTTGAATACAAAAGGAAGAAATTAATTGTTACTCATGGGCAAATAACCTGCTCATCCTCGGCACATTGCCGCACTAACAACCAACACTTGCACAAGAATGCTGCTCCTATTCCAGCTCTGTTTAGGTTGCTGAACACTGAAAACTCTTCTCCAAGAGGCAAAGAGCATCTCTGATTTTTCAGTTTCATTTTTCTGACGAGTGCTGTTTTGAAAGACAGTTAGGATCTGGCCTAAAACCAAGTACGTCTCTATCCAAAAAGACAATAGTCCTCAGAAATTACAACTTCTAAAACATATTTCTTGGATTTTTTTTTTTTTCATTTAA
>VZRX01020783.1:0-21868 GCA_013398075.1 Notiomystis cincta
CAGCCTGTTTTCATAGGAGAGATACTCCAGGCCTTCAAGCATTTCTGTGTCCTTCTCTGGACTTGCTTCAGTAGGTCCCAGTCCTTCTTATGCAGGAGCCCCCAGACTACGATGTGTTACTACAAGAGAGGCCTCAAGAGAGCAGAGTAGACAAGGAGAATGACCACCCTCAACCCTCTGGTCATACTTCTGTTGATGCAGACCAGGATGCAGGTGGCTTTCTGGGTTGTTGAGGGTACTTGATTGAGCTTCTCAACCACCAACATTGATAAGTCCTTTTCAGGGATCCATTTCTCAACCCATTTTTCAACCCATTCTCCTGACAGCCTAATTTGAACTTGAGATTGCCCTCACCCAGGTGTAGGACCTCTTATTTGTCCTTGAAGTTCATGAGGTCCACACAGGCCCACCTCTCAAACCTGTCAAGGTCTGATTCTGGTTGCAATAGCTTCCTTCAAGGTTGTAGACTGCACCATGCAGCTTGGTGTCACCCATAAATTTGTTGATGGTGGGTTCTGTCCAACAGGGTGGGTCTCTGACAAAGATAGTGAACAGGGCTGGTCCCAGCAATGACCCCCAGAAATGTCATTTGTCAGCAGCCTTCATTTGGATACTGGACCATAACTTTTTGAGTGTGACTATACAGATAAATTCTTCTCCACTGAGTGGTCCACCAACCAAACATATGCCTCTCCAATTTAGATACAAGTGTTTTGTGCATGGAGCAGCATCAAATGATTTCTGCAAGTCCAGGTACATAACATCAACTTCTCTGTAACCCTCTTAAAGAAAGCCACTGTGTTTTTCAAACACGACAAAAATATTGGAAGAAATTTATTCATGGAAAGTATTTTAAAGCTTTGGAACTGGCTACTGAGTTAGAGTCACCATTCCTAGAGGTATTTAAAAGACGTGTGGATATGGCACTTAGGGACATGGTTTGGAAGTAGACTTGGCACTATTAGGTTAGTGGTTGGACTGGGTGCTCTTAGAGGAGTGTTCCAACATAAAGGATTTGCCCTTAGTGAAATTGCGTTGGCTGTCACCAATCACCACCTTAATTATTTACATGTGTCTGGGCACAGCTTTCAGGAGGATCTGCTCCATGATCAAAATCTCATGGGGAGCAGCTGAGGGATTTGGGGGTTGTCTTAGGTTACAACATAAGGTGTAACCAAAAGTGTGTATTTTATCACCATCTATTAAAACCAGGCAGGGCAATGGTCTTAATCTCTTCCATGACCCATCCCTCATAATTCCCTCCAGGGATCTCTTCTGTTACTGGGCCATCGAGCCTCACTGCATGACTCACAAATCACACCACCACATTGTGAGATGCTCCGCCCAGGGGGAAGAACCAAGCATTCCTACCTGGTTATAATCTGAGGTTTGGAAAACCACACGCAGCTTTGCCTACTGAATGCCCAGAGGACAACAGCTACGTAACCACCACTGGATCTTCAGAGGAAGACCCAACCGTTTTATATGACAACAGAACCACATCTGGCCCTTCAACAGGACTGCAGCCAGCATTTAATCAGATTGCTACCACCACCCTGGCCAACAGAGTGTCAGGTTGTATCCTGACTCTGATAGGTTAGGCCAGCCTTTCTGTATTTATGTATTTAATTATTCTGTATGCTTTTATCTTACTTTTCCTATTGAAATGTAATTCTGACTTGGGATCTCCCACTGTTTTGCTTTCAGACTGGTACAGGGTTTAGCTAGGGGAAGAGGAGGCTCAGGGGGACTTCATTGCTCTCTCTACAACTACCTGAAAGGATGTAGTTATAAGGTGGGGGCCGCTCTCNCTCCCAATTCAGAGGTGTCAGGATGGAATGAAATGGTCTAACGTTGTTAGATGTTAGGAAAAATCTTTTTGCTGTAAGGTGATCAGGCATTGGAACAGACTGCCCAGAGAAGTGGTGGTATCATCATCCCTGGAAATGTTCAAAACGCATGTGGATATGACACTCAAGGATATGGTTTAGCGGTGAAGGGAGTGATGCTAGGTAAACAGTGGGACTCCATTATTTTAAAGGTGTGTTGAAACCCAAATTATTCTATGTTCTTGCCAGGCACTGAGGAGAGACTGACCAGCCTGTAGTTTCCCCAGTCTTTCCTTTTAACCATTAAGGTCTCATTTCCCCTTTTCCAGATGGTGGAATCTTCACTGGTCTGCCAAAACTGCTCAGTGATAATGAATAATGGTTCCTTCAGGACCTATGGATGCATCTTATCTGTTTCCATGAATTTCAAGGTCCTTAGATGGTCTTGAATCTGATTTCCAAAGGAGGCAGTTCTTCATTTTCTCAGTCCCTGTCCTTGTCTTCTGTGACTTGGGTGGGTGGCTGGAGCACTTGCTGGTGAAGACTAATGCAAAAAACTGAGTTGCTCAGCCTTTTCCATTCCCTGGGTAAACAGATATTTAATTTCCTTCCAGAAAAAAGCATCTTCCTACGTGTAGAAGCTGAACTTATGACATGGTGTGTGGTAGTATCACTGACTATTTATTATATTAACTATTTAAAATCAGTGTATTTTATGTGTTGCTTGCTTTCTTTCTTGGTGGTTTTTTTTTTTCCCCCAGGAGACTTGCTTATAGATTATACTTAGATTCTGACAAAAAGGAGAAATTACTGTTGCAAAGAAAAATAGTTACTCATTTGCCAAATTTAACCTCTGTTTTCTGCTCTATTCTTCAACCTTAAACAAAAGGTATTAAAAAAGTTTCAAGCTTTATCGTACCCATGAATTTTGACACTAAAAAATATTTCAGTTTTTAATAATAATTTAAAAATTACTCTCTGCATGTCTAGGCTAGCAGTGGTTTTTTCCTAGTGCTAATGTTGCTGTGAGTAAATAATATGTGCTTGAATATTTAAACCATTGCTTATTTTTTTTTTCCCAAGGTTTTTCATGTCAAGTTGAAATGGATTTTTCCCTATGCACATGTTTGTGTATTACTTAGACCACTTCTCCAGATTAGTCCAAGGTGGGATCTACAGGATCTCATTAGCAGAAAACTGTTAACCTAGATCAGGGTAGTCCTATGATAGACTAATTAAAGGGTGTCATACTAATGGATTAAAAATTTGTATGTAAGGATTTTGTGTTACTTGTCTTTCCTGTTTTTCACAAGTACAGAACAATACACTCTTTATAGAAAAGAAGTTTGGCACAACTGTCAAAAGATTTGGAAAATCTAAAAGAGTGCCAAAGTTATCTGTGTACAGGGAGTTAGCTCTAGAACTCATAGACTTCCTAGAAAATTGTAGGTCAAGGAAGGAAGAAAGATTGGGAGAATCATCTTTGTTTATGAAGTAAAGAAAGACTGATAAAATAATCTAAAAATTCTTTGAAGCGGCCCAAGAAATTTTTACCTATTTTTTCAGATATTAAAAACAAATTAAATCAGCTTAAATTAGCCTGCTTAATACAAGATAAACTGGGAAAACTCATGTCAGGGTTTTTTGACAGCATTTGTTATGTGAGAAGAAACAGGCATTTTTTAAAGTCATCCTCATACTACAATTAAAGTTTTATTGTTGAGGAAATATTTTTAATCCCTAAACAGAGTAATGAACAGCTGTAAATTTTGTATTGTTCACTAATTTTTATAATTAAAAAATAAGATCCCATACAGCTAAAGCAGAAGGCATTCATTTTTCACCAGTAAGTGTAAATGCAATTTTCAATGGAATCGTGGTGAGATCAGTGCTTACCTCTTTTACAGTCGACCACTTGGAGTCCAAAAAAGGGAGAGAGATGTTTGTAGAGAGAGTGAGCCTCATTCACACAGTCTATAAGAGGGCATCCATTTTAGGAGCTTGGGCTGTTCTCCAATACTGTAGTTGAGAGAGAGATGTCAGCTCATCACTGGTGCTGCCTTTCTTCAGTTGTAAAGAGGGATTAGTCCTCTGAGGCTCTGCAGTTGCTCTATGCCTGCATAATTGTACATTGCCATTAAAAGGAGCTCATGCAGCTGCTGGGTGAGCTTGATAGGAAATTGATTTGGTCATAAACTAAGCTGATGAAAGAAAAAACAAGACCTTTCAGCCAGATTAACCCTCAAATCTATCTATTCTTTTGGGTGCATGAATACTGGTGCTGGCAAACACAACAACGTGGGAATGCACAGGGAGAGTTCAAGGAAAAGCATCTGTGTTGCCTTAAAGTGAGCTGAGCCTTCAGGTAATGTGAGCATTCTGCTAAGGAATATTTATTCTGATATTCTGTATGAGTTTGTCTGCTTTTCTGCCTTATCTTTTTGCATATGCTGTGTGTCTGGGGCTAAAGCCACCTTTCACTGGCATAGAAACTAATTTTCTGTGTGGGCTGATTATTTCTAATTGCAGTCAGTAAGTTACACTCATCTTCTTTTGAAACATCTGACCTATGTAATTGTCACAGCAGGGAAATTATATTAGAAAGAACAGCAGTCAAACTTAACATGCAAATTTAAATCATAATAGAAAACTAGTATATCACTGCTACAAGGAGCAAATAGAGATGCTTCTCTTGCAGAAATAACTACCTGTTTTCTCATGCTCTGAAGCACTGTTAGTGAATACTGCTTTGCTTATGTCTTAGTCACACTCACACACTGATGAGGTCTTCAAATTACCCAAGTGTTATTTCACCTCACAATCACATGAGAGCCTATCTTCCAAATAGTGAAATACCCTTACTGATTTAGTTTGGCCCCAGACAGCAGCCAAGCACCACACAGACACTCAGTCACTCCCTCAGCAATGGGATCAGGGAGAAAAGGGGAAGGGTAAAAGCCAGAAAATGTGTGATTTGAGATAAAGATAGTTTAATAGGGAAAGCAAAAGTTGCACACACAAGCAAAGGAAAAGAATGAATTAAGTTACCACTTTATGATTGACCATGCTGTCACATGGTCTGGAATATCCCTTTGGTCAGCTGGGGTCACCTGTCCCAGCTGTGCCTCCTCCCAGCCTCCCAGGCACCACCAACTCCCTCTCCAGCATGGAAGTACAAACAGCAGAAAAGGCCTTGGCTCTGTGTAAGCCCTGCTCAGTGATAACAAAAACATCTCTGAGTTATCAACTCTGTGCTCAGCACAAATCCAAAATACAACCTCACACCAGCCACTGTGAAGAAAATTAACTGTAGCCCAGATGAAACCAGCACACTGGCTTTTACAGTGATATACTGAAAAAAATGCTAGGTAAATTAATTAGAATGTTTGCATTTCTTATCCCAGTGGGTAGTATCACATTTATATGGTAAATTTGTTTTCACTGGTTCTAGGTTAGCTTTTACATCTTAGGCTGTGAAGTTGTCAGTGGCATCTGGAGACAAGGTTCTGTCATCCTTCTTTCCTCTGCCTTTCTGAGCAGGCTCATAGGAATTGTCAGACCAGCTCACACAGAGTTAGTTGCAATGTAAACCTTCCCAAATGAGGGGGAAATGTTAGCACTCCTTCAAGGTACTATAATTTTCTTAGTTAGAAACTTATTTAAATAACTAGATTGAAGGGGCAGAAAACTGATTTATGCTGTTATTGATATAATTATGTGTCTATTCTCTCATTATGCAAGATCATCACTCTATTTAAAAATAAATTGATAAATGAAATATTTTTTAAAAACCTATATAATATTCTGATATTTTTAAAGAGCTATTTTTCCTATCGTACTTGACCATTTACAGTTTTAGAGAATAGAAAACTAGTTTTGTGATTCTAATTAGATTGAGTATTTTTATATTTTTCCCAATATCTTTTGATTATGATACTGATTTTTTACTTTTCTGTACGTATAAATTCTAGAGCCTTCTGTCTTGCAAAAATGTGCAATGTAACTCCAGACATTCATGGCACACTCATCTGTTTTATGCCTTGGAATCTTTCCATGACTTGCAATGTGAAGCTACAGGAATTAAAAAAAGAAACCCTAACAAACAACAAACACACACAAAACTCCCCTCCAAAGACCGCAAACAAACAAAAAAAAGTGACTACATAAAAAAAAAAGTCTAAGTCTCAGAGACAGACCTGACCAGAATTGGTTTCTATTGATGTTTTTATTCTCAAAACAGATTAGCATTCATAGTTTCTCATGCTGTTACCTCCTCTTGTGGTTTCCTCCTGTGCAATCCCTAATTCAGCATAGTAAAGTGATAATAAGACTCCCATTTTGAGCTTGTTGCAAGCCTTCTCCTTTTGAGCACCATGACTTAGTAGTGTTTTGAGCTGAAAGATGGGAATAATTTTGTCTCTCAGTGAATGCATAAGCTGTCACTATATTGTGTTAAACACATCTTGTTCCTTTGTTGGGATTTTTTTTTTTTTTTTCATTTTTAACTTATCTGTGGTTCATTCTTGAAAAGTATGAAAAGTAAATCTAATCTTGGTGATGTAAAACTTATGGCATCTCCTGATCTTTTCGTTGATGTGTTTTATTCTTTTAAGTCACCATTAATTCTACCTTCTGTCATAAACATAGAGCAGGTGGAATTGGTTATTATGTTTTGATGATATTAAAGAGTATATGATTATTCTAAGATTGCCCTCTGAGCATATTATCACATATTAGTGTGCATTTATGCATTCTTTCAAATAGGGGATACTCTTGCTGTCTTTTCAGGCTTGACAGACTTTCTGACACCAGGGTTTCAAGTATCTATCTGCAAAAAAAAATTGTGGTTATTTTTTAATTTTTTTTTCTGTATTCCCTGTATAAAAAGTGCAGAAGTGTGTTGAAGTCATGCAAGAATAATGTTATCAGTGTTTCCCTTTTTTAAAGACAAGTTTGGAAAATTTAAATTAAAAATACAAATTAAAAAAAAATAAAAAGAAGCTCTGTACATCTTCAGTTAAAGGAATGAAGTTATGAATGATGACATCCATTTGTTATTCAATTTTGATTGAATGTATTACTTCCTAATACTTGATTAATTCCTCACTGATTTGCAGAAATGAGAAAAATCCCACTGGAATTCTTTCCATAATTAATGGATGTCAGCACAACCTTTTCAGTTTCCCTTGGCTATGGTTCTGGAAAGCCAAAGTCTAAATGGGCAAAAATACTGGCACATAAAAGGGAGGAAATTTTTTTGTATAGCTTTGTGTATTCAATCCCTGACTATTTATTTTCTTTCATCTGAGGCTATGTCCAAAATCATTAAAGTCAAGTTTCACATCCCTGAAAAATTCAAGTATAATTAATTGTATCATTGCCAGATATATCAATTCCTTTCTACAGTAATTAGCCTGGATCTCTGTAAATGCTGCAAATCAGTAGAGCTTTCAAATGTGCAAGTGGATTCAAAAAATTGTAAAAATTTATGTATGTCCATTGGTTTCTGACTGGTACAACCATATGGAAGATGCTTTTTTCACCCTCCATTCTTCAAATCTTTTCAGCAGTGCTTACACTTCAGGTCCAGAGAAATGTCCTGGTCTAGGTAATATAAATTCATTTCAACCTTCAGTAACAACTCACAAAACAAGCAGGGAATTAGAAGGGAAGTGGGGCAGGAGAGGGAGGGGGGATTGTGTGAAGGAGGAACAGGTAGAACAAAAATCCTAGACATGGAGTAAAGCAAGAGGTAGATTTTAAAAACACTGACCTAATATTGCAACATGCTGACTCTTCACTGTTGCCTGAAACTACTTTCAAATCTTATTTTAAAATTCATCATTAAGCAATTAGTAAGTGAAGACGTGAAATCTCTGAAGTATATTTTCTCATAAACAATTCTCAAATTAAACTCAGAAGAATTTCCATGAATTAATTATTTTCTTGTGGAATAAGTTTACTTTTAAAGGCCTGTAAAACAGAGCTAGAAAAAATATGTAAATATTCATAAATTAATGTAATGAAAGCTATATTGATACTGTATCTTAGCTCTCTCAAAAATATTTATGTAACTCATAAGACATTTATGAGAATCATTGTTTGCCCTCTTCTGTGTTCGGCAAGTACCGAGTTCACTTTTTCATCCAGAGGCAAAATAATATTTTCATGTAATTCCTGGGCAAGAAGTAGTTGAGGTGCATTCAAGCTTCATCTCATACTTCCATTAATAAGGAAAGAACCTATGCAGGAACCACTACTGAGAGAATTTTCTCTTTTGGTTAAGAAGCAGTAATGAAGACGATAAGGAGTTTTATATTATAAAGTTGTTACTGCAGTTTCGTGTTGAGTATATTCCATCAAAACTGCTGGATCATGTGCTGGTTGTATTTGCCTGAACCTCTTTATTTATGGGTTTCAAGAGCACTACAACACATAAAGAAAAGGGAAAACAAAAGTGGAGTTAGGTGCATAGTACAGGTGCACATCTTTCACTATTTTGAATTCTACAGATGTAATTATAAAACCTATAGCTTCCATTTACAAGCAAATATTTAAAATATACTGACATACACTACTAGCCTTTTTCTTGTCTTGGAGATAAATTTGTTTGGTTGTAGCTAATAAAAAAACCAACTTGCAAGACAATGAACTAAAGTTAACTTCTACCAAATAGCTTTGTACAAGTACTGTCATAGCTTGAAACTTTGGACTTTTCTATATGCAATTCAGTGCCTCTTATGGTTGGCCTTGTTTTCATAACAATAAAATTTGCTGATATATATGTATTCTATAACTAGAGAGTGATGTCAACACAAATCAGCATGTCTGTTGAACAGATAATGCAACCTTTTTCTTGGGTGCTGTGACTTAAAAACAACAGCAATGACTCTTGGAAAACATAAATATTTTCTTGAGGGCATGCAGTAAATTCTGAGTTGCAGTCCAGCAGGGCAGACTAGTTATGAGCAATAATCCTAATACAGAACAGAAAATTATGGTCAGACTAATCAAATCCCTTGATGAAATGCAGGTCTGTTCTAACCTTTCTGATTATGCTTAAGTGATAATTAATAGATCTATCTAATATATTGACATGGCTTTGGGATTAATGATGTTTAGAAAATCTCCACATGGGGGTAGAGAGTGAAACCACAGTAACAAATTAAAGCAGTATTTATGTATTATTCTATAATTAAATATCAAGTTAATCTATCATAGTAATTTGCTTTCTGAAAAGCTTATTGCTTGAGTACTTTGTGGTCATCATAGCTTCTCCTCAACTCTTCATTCTTATTAAATACAAAATTATTTTTCTAGCCTATTTTATATTTGCCAGTAACAGCATACTGAGAACAAAGGGGAAAGAATGGGAAAGAAAAACACTTGCACTATAAGCTTCTAACTGATAATATTTGAAAAGTGTGTAGAAAACTCTCCCTTTCACCAAGTAAAAGTCTTTAAAATGCAGAATGAGAACCTAGTTTTTCTTCAGCTGAAGGGGTCCACAGTTATCCACTGGCACCTTTATACCTAAGCATTAGCCCTAGAAATAACTGCTGACATTCAAGCACGGATTGGCACAAACACTGAATTTTTTAAATGGCACTGATAAGTACTGCACGTATGTGAAAGTCTAGATTGATTGCTGCAGTCCCAAAGTCAGCCATCATTTACGTCTAGATTGAGAATATTGTGTTCTGAATTCAAGTGGTAGGGAACAGCTGCTGGGATTGTGACCATGTCTGCCTGACCTATTTAGAGCAGGCAATTGGTTCACAAAATGGAGCTTTCTTTGCTGCTTTTGATTCGTTCACGGCACATATTGGTTCTGCAGAAATGGTTGTTACCCGCAATTTGAGGGTAGGCGTTTTGGTTGTTTCTTTTTCGATTATATTTTTCTCTTTGGTTATTTTTTGTTTCCCCCACCACCACCACCAAATCATAAGGGCAAAACCACCATATAAACATGTTAAAATCTATTCACTGCAAACCTTTACATAATTTTTTATATGTTAACTTTATGTAAGTCAACTGAAAGTGGATATAAAGACAACATGGTGCATTTGTTTCCTGTTTCAATAACTTATAAAATCAATTTTTCAGTATTCTGCAAATATTTCAAATAAAATTTTGTTCTGGATGAATATTCTGAAATCTCTGATTAATGTTTTGATATTCACTGAAAAATGCAGTGCAGGTAGCTTCATTTTAGGACCTGAACAAACAAATGTAGTTATGGCTAGGGCAATGTTCTCTTAATCACAGAAATGCTAGTGAATTTAGCTAATATTATTATCATTGTAACTCTGATTATTTCTTTTTACAAGCTTTTAGTTCATTAAAAACCCCTCCCTCTTTTTGTTATTAGTAGCTAAAATGCTCTGATATTTGCTCATGCATGGCACTAGGGCTTTCAAGAAGACACAATTGGGAATGGATGAAATGTTGGAATGTTTCTGACTATTTTTTTTATTTTATTTTTTAGAGAATAGTAAAGGTTTGTATACAGTAGAGGTTACAAAAACCCTACTTTCTTATACTATGACATTTACTTTGTGCTCTCCACAATATTTTTTTAAATTTTTTTGTGGAATTTCTTCAAAATCAGAACTAAAGTGACTCTTGCATATAAAATGCATCTGTAAGTAAGTTATTGCTGTAACATAATAAAAATAGACAACAGGGAGCTTTGGTTGTTGTTTAGAATCCTAAGAAATTTTTCAAGCAGTGTGCTTCAGATATAGCAACCCCAAACTGAATATTTAACTGCAAATTTTTAGGTATATATTTAGTGTGTGCTACTATCCCCATACATTTGTCTGTAGTATCTATTAATGCTTATATTTTATTTTCCCTTTGTTTGGGTGTGCATATCTTGTTTGCAAGAAGGAAAAATTTACTCCAGGCACAGCTAGGATGCTGTCACAGCTGCCTTTCTGAGTGGGTTTTTTACCCTCCAAAGCGATGCAAGAGGCAGAAGTGTTAACACTTTTAAAATGCAGATTATCCCTCCCTCCCCCCTCATCATGTTTTAGTCCCTTTCCCAATGAGTCTTAATCTAGAGTACTTTGGCATGGATTGATACAGTGAAGGTATTTGAATTCCTATGAGGGATATTTTCAGATAAATTAATTTCATTTCAACAGTTGTATACTAGAACCAGAAATAAATTGTTTGACAAAGATTTATTTTTTTTTTAAGTAGTATTGATTCTATTGCACGGCAGAGAAATCTCAATTTCTTATTTGAGGTCCCCAGATGAATTGACATACAGAGAATAAACTGATTACATGGTTTCAAAAGCAGTATTAAGTGCCTTAATGAAGTTTTTCCAACATTCAATGCACAATTATTTGGACAATGTTCCGTTCTTCCTCTGAACATTCAATACAGTTCATTTACAAAAAGTGTTACTGTCCTACTCTAGCACACAGTTAAGTTTTATGTCTGTGAAAGGCATCAGATTTTAAAGGAAAAAAAATATTGCTAAGAGAGTAATCTGTGCAGAAATGCAATGTCAAAGTACAGACATTTAGTCTAATATCTAAAATCTATATTCTTTTGCAAATGCTTATTATTTTATGTCTTATGTCTTTGGACACTGGTTGTTAAATTGTCATTACTGGAAGACATTCAATTGTATATGGTCAAACTACCTCTTGTTTTTATAATTTTTCCTATTTTAATGCAAAATTTACTGCCCTTGTGTTGTATGTAGGCATGGTAAAAAATTATCATGGGGAGAAAAAAAGGTCTCAGATTTTGTTCTCTGCCACGTGAGAGTTGAGGGGATGAGTTTGCCAGAAGTCAAAGATTACAAGCAGGAGAGAGTGTTTTGTGGAATGCAGCAGAAGAAAGAGGGAATTTGAGGTCTGAAAGGAAAGGAAGGTGGAAAATGGGTTTACTGTACCATACTTAGCATAAATACTGTAACTTTCTTTCTCAATTTTTATTGCTGATACATTCTACTTACACACACCAGCTGGATTGCCTACAGGGAAAAAACCAGGAGGCCAGTGCCCAAGAGGTAATCACAAAACATTAGGATAATTAAGTTACAGAGCCCATAACAACTGCAATCTACAGTCTGTACAAAGAGTATTTATTTTATTACTATAATGCCTTGTAACTTTTGCTAATGTGTTTGTGCCATTATAATTCAATGGCTAAGGAAAACAGGGAAATATGATTAAACCACAAGAAAACAGAGGTTCATATCCCACACCAAAGCACAAGAAGCAGGTCAGTCTTGAGAGGACAGACTTACCCTTCTGCAAAAAATTGTGAGTTTTTGAGTACAGCTGAGTAAATTAAACATGACTGGTCACTTTGTTGTCACTGAAAATACTCAGCAGCACTTGTACAGACTGCCTAAGCATAGCCACCAGTTAGTGTCCTTTTAAGTTATTCCATTTTATTTTCCTTGCTTCCCTGTTCCTTTTTCTACCTGATGATGTTGACACCAGGACTATGATGCTTTAAGTGTTCTGGTGATGCTTACTGTGAGTTAAAAGTTCTCTTTATAGCTCGTGCATGTTTACTACTGTGACACGAATTCTTAACACTGAAAATTCAGTACAGCTCTACCAAAGAACTGAGGACATAAATATTTCATAAGTTACAAAGAAACAAAGGCATCTCCATTTTCTGGTAATCAAAGGGTGACTTGGAAACATTAAAATAATAAGAAATAATTGTTCTTTTTGTTCAACCTGGCTGTTATACTGCAGCCACATTTCTATTGCATTGTCATGTGAACATCTGCTACCATACTTAGTAAAGAAGGAAAAGGATTATGTAGCTATTTTTGTTGATCTGACTAGTGGTTGTGTTGGAAGAAAGTATTCCCTTTGATTTCAGTGCTTGTACCTCTTCCAGAGTTTTCTCATGCTTTCTGCCTAAAACACCCACTATTTTATAGGAGTCATCATACAGATAGAAGTACTGCCTTTTTCCACTGTAATTACTCTGGAACAGAGGTGCCTATTGTTGAGCTAATATAATAAAACCTTCTCTATATAATATATATAACCTTCTCTATATAATAACTTCTCAATTATGTACTATACTGAAACCAATACCAAAAGATCAACTCTACCATGAAATCTATGAGTAATTCAAACAGATGTAGAGAATGTTTCAGAGGAACACCTGCACCTAGAAACATATTTTTTCTATGATGTTGGCAAAAGATATAGAGCCACCAGCTTGGAAAATATTTCTTACATCTCTAAAAACTTGCTATGAAAAATCAGAAGGGATGGAAATCAAAGCAAAAAATACCTTAGCCAGTACCCACCATTCCAGTCCCTGGGATTCTTGTAAGGATTTCTTTTTGTATGAATGAGACTAGGGATGGCTCCCTTCTTCTGTCCTGCATTCTCTGCATTTAAGACTGTACATCTCTGATATTGCTCACCCTTCCACACAATGCAATAGGACCTACTTCACTTTTCAATAATTGTCTAATATCTGACAACTGATTCTGATTTGCCTGAACATCAACCCTTCTCAGCTAAACTTAGATAAGTAAACCAAGTCTTACCTATTCATCTAATTCATCTGGGGAAAGAGAGCATATTTTTAAAATAATGAAATAAAATAATTTATTTAGTTCTTTTGCAATAGGGTACATCTCCCAAGGGGAAATCCATCAAAAAAGGATGTGAGTAATTTCCTGGATGGTGACAATGATATCCACAGTAAGAATCCTTGCAAATCTGGCTTTAGGTTGATTTGATGAGCCTCTTCACCTGCTTTTGCTTTCCATGCATAAAAAAATACCTGGATCTGTATTTCCAATATCTAACAAATGTCCTTGTGTCTAACCATGAGGAAATTATTTTTAGCCTATTTTTTTTCCAACACAAAACTTGACTTTGTTAAAAAATTCATAAGTAGCTATTTTTCTTCCTCTTCCTGTCTATGGGATGCTGCCTAAAGTGATCCCTTCTGGATAAAATGCCAAGGCAGCTGTTTCTGCTGGCACTTGTTTCAGGTAGATGTGAGATATTCTGTAGTATCTTTGATTTATTTCATCTCCAGTCCTTTTGAATCACAGTTTCCTGTAATTCAAGCTTATGTTTTGACTGTTATTGAGTGTCTGGTAACAATAGTGTTTATTCATAACCCCTTTATTTTGTTATGTTACACTTAATTTATTACAACTGATGGATAAGCTGAAAATGCATCTAAACCACACATGTTGTTCAATAGTGAATTTTTGCCTTGGCTGTCCTGCTTAGAACAGTTTTAATTTATGTAGTGTCACTTTTTTCCAGATTGATTTGTAAATAGCTATCAGTGTTTCAAAGATCTATTATTTACAAGGTGCTTCTGGATCATCTGGCTTTACTTGAATTACTGCCATGCTAGGTGTTTTTTGCCTTCTCTTTTCTTCTTCATTTTCCTTTGTTTTAAGTCTTTTCTTTCTCAAATAAATTCATATTTTTTTTCCTATCGTTCTGACACCTTATCTTTATTGAATGCTTGATATTGTTTAGCAAAAAACTTTCTGTTTAGTAACTATTTAGAAAGCTTCATCTTTGGTTTAGCACCTAGAGAATCTCCAATTCCTTCATCAGTTCATTCTTTCTGCAAATCTCTTTAACGTCAAAATAATTTAAATTAAATTTTAAAAAAGTAAAGCCGTCATTACTAGTTTATTTTTGACTGAAAAAAACAAAATATTCTTCCTCAGAGGAGGACACTTGATAACAAAATTAAAAATTCTTCCCGAAAACAAATTATTAATTTTTTCCTACTCAAAAGATGGGTTCAAAAAACTCAGAGCAATTGCTCCCATCAAGACTGACTCTTGTGCCATCACCTGAGAAAGGCAGCAGCCACATGCAGTTGCTGGCAAATGAACTGATTAATTCAAACCAGCCACAGAACACACTGCCCCTTACTCACCCAGAGGAGGAGATGGATGGGAGTCAGGGTGGGAGGAGGTGTCTAAAAGGCTGGTAGAGAGTTGTTCTGAGGAAAGGGAGAAGAAACCCATGAGCTGGGAAAATGCGGGAGACACAGCTCTGTAGATGGATAGACTTGTCTTCTCTGCTTGTGGAGTTATTTGGGATTGAGCTGGGAAGTTGTTTATCCATGCCAAGTGTTCCACTTTCTGATCTTTGTAATTTTTCTGTCTTCTTCAGTAAGAGAGCAGGTAAGCTTAGGTGAGCTAAGATGTACTGCTCATCATGAAAGTAGAAACTGAAATCTAATGTAAGTGAGCGTAAGAAAAGGGAAAGGATAGGGGAGAAAGATTAATTTAAAACTAATATAGAATATAAAAATACAAAATATGATAAACAGCTGATCTACTGTGCCTTAGAAAGTTGACTTTTATGAGGTTGGCAGAAGTTTTTCATCAGGAATATGCTCCATCTGCAATTGCATAAGGATGACAACCAAACAATTGAATTTCCCCTCAGGATACTGATAGTTTTATATTCTTTTAATAGTGGTTCCTTTCAATTTTATTAGTAGAAGTGACTTTTTAGAAGAAATTTGTAAGACAAGAATGGTGTAGGTAACATAAATTATATAACGAGTTTTCAAGCAAGTACTGTTATTCTAAATTTATGTTTATTATATAAAAAAGAATCACTAGAAGGATTTTTCATCTAGTAGGAAAGCAACTGCTATGAAAACAAACAATTTTGATTTCATATTGCAGCATTACACCAGAAAAAAAAATATCTTGAAGTGAATATTTGTTGTGTTGGATGAACAAAACATTGAAGGTTTTTACTACGTGCAATTCAACAGACAAAGAAAAAAATCTGTTCTCTTGAGATTTAAAACAAAATTTAAGAAATCTATTGCTGCAAACCATGGACCAGCTCATAAAAATGTTGGGTTTGGGCAGAAAGGTCTGAGTATACAGTTATAATTGCTATGAACTTGAAAATAAACACTGAAAAGCTCATAGGCTGGAAACATCATTGTCACTTAGCAGCCTGTGTCTCACTGACTTTCAAAATTATGCAGGATAGCATTTCACTGGTTTGGTTAATGAGTAGATGACACAAATTTCTGTGTGCTGTGGTTTCTACCCTTGTGCAATGTACATTAATTACATGAATATTAATTTGAGAAATCTCATTTGGCTTCTCTTATCTATACACTTACAAAAGAGCAAAGGATATGTGAAGGTAATGATGGGATGCAAAATCTCAAATGTCTTTTTTCACCTCTCTTGCAAGCCCTCACTGGCGTAGCTTTCACATGCACAGTGAGATGCCAAGATAAGGGCTCAGGCTGGAGTCTGAGACACTTTTTACCTCAGAAACAGGCTGGGCAGAGATGGAGGATGAAAGAGGCTGGAAAGACACATGCTTGTACAATTATCTCATGTTCTACCACGCAGCAGCTTGTAACCCTGAATACAATCTAGTGCTCCTAATGTGTCTTTTAACTTGCAGATTTCAGCCAAGGTAAAAGACCAATAATTCTGACTTCTCCTTGATGTATCGTGGGCTAGATTTCAAGCAATTTCACAGCTTAATAAAGAGCAACTTGTAATTTCTTGACATAATTTTTTCAAACACAGGAAAAACCAACTGAGTTATTTAGCTCAACGAAGAACAAAACTTTCTTAGTCATTATGTGTCTAGACATTTCAGACATTTCCTCCTTGGTTTCAGGCTTCTTATACTCTTCTGGAGTAGCAATTCTAAGCTCACCACCCTGGAACTAGCATTATTCCAGCTATATTTTTGCATGGTTGTATTTGCATGACACCTGCTGATGCACTGTTTTCCTCAATGCCTCGTGCTTTCTTCTATGCTTTTGAAGCATTTCAAGCAGGTAAAGATAGAATGCTTGTGAGAAACACATAAAGGTTAAACATTGGCTTTGCCTCTCCATTTCTAATGAAATTTGTCAGTCTGCAGATTTACTTGTGATTGATTTCTAATTTTATGGCAACTACTCAGAGTTTTTCCCATGACTTCTCAAATACATATTCATTGTTGGGTGCTTTGTGATGCTTTCAGAGCAAGATGTTATATTGTCATATGTGAAAACACTGATGGACCTGGGGTTTTTGGGTAGCATTTAATAAAACTTGATGGCTTGGCAACTTTGCTGCAGTTATCTCAGTGGTAAAGATTCCTCTCTTGTCACAAATGATCAGTAACAACTGTCTCTAAAAGCATTTCATCTCTATATATAGATTTTTTTTCTTTTCAAGAGCTTTTTTCAGGAATTATAATTCAATTTAAATATACTCAGTGTTTTGATACCCCTATCTTTATATCATCTGATGTTGCAACTGCAAAATAATGTAGGATTAAAAGATAGAATTTAGTAATCTGAATGAATTTATAAATGCCATTCTACTTGACAGGCACTTGTCCACTTGATTTATTTGTGAGGAAAAGCTCATAAGATGAGTTAAAACTGTATTAAGTCCAATTTGCTTAAAAGATTATTTCATACTTTATCAATATTATCTCAAATCTGGGTAATTCAAAGATCTGTCTTATGACAAACTTCCAATTTTAAAAAGAAAGATCTTCAAATTAAAAAATTGCAAATTTCTTACTTTAAATATTTTGATACAAAAATAATCCTTCCATTTTTACAAATGCAACTTTTATTTGAGGGTGCATAAATAAATTTACTAGCTGCAGAAAATCTATTCCAGCAGAATATTTGTTCGCAATTTCCAGATGTGGCGAAATGATCACTAATATAAAAGTTTTCCAAAATCATGCAATTTTCTTCAATCTTACCTCAGTTCTGTGTCACACAATACACTCTCTAACACAACACAATAGGTAATTTCACTCTAGGATGTTATGGTTATTAATATTGAATATAAAGCATAATTTTTTATCCTTAAACTTCAATTTCAAAAAAATAATAATTTAATCATTGGCTTCAGCTCTAGCCATGCATAGGAAGATAGGATTACACAATTATTATTATGACATCCAGTACTATACCTGAACAAAGCAAAATGTGCCAAATTGTTCAATTTTAATACATTTCCCATCCTCTCATGCAATTTATGTCATTCCCCTATCATATTCAGACAGAAATATTCATACACAAAAGAAGGCACCTGCTTTGTAAAACGTCTGCTCTAGTCCTTTGTTAATTTGAGAATATAGAGATATCCTAGTTCAGCTCTAAATATACCCCATGGAAATTTCAGTTTCTTTTTTCAGTTGTCAGTCATTTCTAAAGCAAGTCCTGCTAGCTTATGAATTTCAGAAAAATGTAATGTTTTTCATCATTTTGTCACTGTACTGTTCTAAATATGAAAGGTCCTGGTAAAACCCTAAGTGGTGTCTTCTTTTACTCAGTCGATGGGAAGAACATCTGTGTCCTTTTCATTTTAATAAAATACAAATTAATTGAAATTAAAAAGATGGTATTATAGTAAAAGTACTATTTGCTAAAAATTACAAAGTACATATTATTCCAATATGCTAAAACTGAGTTTGGACTGCTGCAGTTCATAAAAAAATGAAAAGAAAGAAATTAGTTTCTTTTAATGGACAGTATTGTAAAGATTTTTGTAAGCCCTGTGCAATTACCTTCAGAGGCATTTTGGCCCAGGAACTGAAGAGAGCATATTTTTCCCTTTACTGAAGCAGATACTACATATTAAAATTCACAGGGAAAAAAAAGATTAAGTATTTTCAGAATAATGTAGATGTCAAGTTAATTTTGCTTAGCAGAGGATTCATAGAACTGCTGTTTAGAAACAGTCTGATAGCTTTAAAGAAGGCATTGTGACCCTTTATTTCCAAGTACTGCTGTCTTAGGAATAGATATGCGTGAGAGGAATTTTGGTATGAGGGCAAGGGAGTAAATATTATTTATATGCAGCTAAATCTCCTGCTATGCTGGCAAGATGGCAGTTCCTGATACTAATGCAGGCCTAAAGTTGCTATAGGCATCAGTATTTTCCAGAGCTATAGTCCATCTGATTATTTACAGTCATGTTCTAAACAGAATGGCTGCCCCAAACTTCTTTAAAATGTACAAGTGATGGATTTTACAGAATTCTATGAAAGGCTAAAAAATTCATATTTGTGAATTGCCAAAGAATCTCAAGGTCTAAAGCAAAAGTGTGCATTTTAAAATCTGCCAGTTTAAGGGAGCTGTTTGAAAGTCAGGCAGAGGTCCTGCAGCAGGACCTGAACTCAGTACCCTTTGGTATGTTCAATAGAGCCAAAAAGGTTGAAAACTGCCATTAAAGTAGAAGTAAACACGTTTGAAATGTTGCATCAGAACAGAAATTATATCTTCTGAATGTCACCCATTTCTATATTACTATACATTTGGGCAGAGATGACAAGTTCAGGTAAGAAAAATGGGCTACTTTTCCCCATCTGACGACTTCTGATCTTTACAGGACATTTAGCTCATGATGTTTTACCAAAGGTCTTTATAGATCAAACTTTTTGTGATTTAACCCAAGCACTCATCCACAAAGCCACTCACTCCCTTCCCTCAGCAGGCTGAGAGAAAATCTTTGAAAGGTAAAAGTGAGAAGAGTTTTAGAGGCAAAGGTGAGTGCACCAGCTAAACAAAATAATAAATTAGTTGACTACTTCCCATAGATAGGCAGGTATTCAGCCACTCACCTCCAGAAAAGATGGGGTCCATCATTTTGAAGAGGCACTTGGGAAGACAAGCATCATGACTCCAAACTTACCCCCTGCCCTACTTGTGCTCACAGCTCTTGATGTTCAGCAGAGTTTTACAGGACAGGTCATCCCTTTGGTCACCTGGGGTCACTTGTCCAGCTGTGTCCCTGCCAGCCTCTGGTGTACACCATCTGCTCTCTGGTGGGGCAGCACCTGCCTCTGCTGGACGTGTGAGAAGCAGAAAAGCTTTAGATGCTGTGCAAGCACTGCCCAGCAGCAATGAAACCACCCCTGACCTACCAATTTTCAGCAGATATCCAAACCATGGAACTACATGAACTACTGTGAATAAATTTAACTCTATTCCCAACAAAACCACTACAAAACCATTGCATTTCTTTCACTGTAAAGAATAAATTGCTTGAGGATACTCTTTAAGATGCTTGTGCTAGAAACATGTTTACTGGAAATCTGTAGGACTCTGCAATGAGGTGTTATTAATAAAGGTCAACCTGGCCCTACAAAGTATTGGTGGAAAATTTTTACATTGTCTTCTCCAATTTCTGATTAGTATTTTTTAAATTTGACTTATAAGATCATTGAAATTGTTTAAATTTAAAGGATTTTGAGCAGTATCTTGATTCATTTTAATATGAACACATTTGCAGAATATATCTGTATGTGAAAGGCACAATATTTTTACAGAGAAGTATTTGAGTCTGTTGGAGGGCATGAGTAAATGCAACTAATTATTCATATATGAGATTATATTGTAATAATCCTTGAGCCTCTATTATATTTAACAGGAAGCAATCTTTGTGAATATACTGTGATGAGCTTTAGAAATTCTGTTGTATTTGAAATGCATTAGGCTTATTCTCCACTTGCTTGCTTCCATGATAAATGACCTGGTGTTACTGAGTTTTAAAATAAATCAGCCTAATATGTTCTATTTGCACTGTATTTTAATATTAACATATTTTTATGTCACCTCTGTGATTTCATAGTGCATTATCTTCTATTAAGGCTTGCAACCAATAAATACTTCTCAGAAAAGCCCTGCTGCTTTTTCCATAGAACTGTAATAGCACTTCTTGGAAGGATCTTCTAGAGGTCAGCCTGCCCCACCTCAAACGTCAAACAAGATTGCTAATATTTGAGTAGATAAGTTATACCTCTTCTGAAGATGAATCTAGAAAAACCTCCAAAGACAGAAATTGTGTAGCCTTTTTGGAAAATCAATTCCAGTGCTATTCTGTCTTCCCTGTAGTCATAAGGTGCTTTTAACGTTTTCATATTCTTAAAAGACACAAATGCTACACTGATACACAAATATAGCAGTTGCCTAAACCCTTTCTCTCATCATCCTGTTAATTTGAACTCCATAGACTTTTATTCAACCAGCATTCCTCAACAGAAATAGCAACCCCCCATAAGGTTGATGTTTCACTGTATGGTGAAATCACAGAATACATCAGTTCTGATTTAAGATTATGTCAGGAAGATAATAAACATTTTTAATATGGAATCCTAAAATTAATTACCAGAACCATTACATATAGTAGTCTCCAAGACAGTCTAATTTTTGTACAGTATTGATTTTGATGATTAACTGCTAGACATAGCTAACAGGATTGACATATTCATAACTTTTTAGCCTATCCTGTTAAATAAATTTCAGTGGATAGATTTCTATCGGGAGATTATTCAAAACAAATCATGCACAGTGTCATTCAGCAGAGTTACATTGCAGAGAAAAATTAAAGTTCTATTTTCTTTTTCTATATTCTTCAGTATTTTCATTCCTCCATGTAGATGAAAATGCCTCAAATTGAAGAAAATCTCTGCAAACACTGTGCAAGTCCTTACATACAGTGAATTACTCTTCCATTCTGAAAAAAAAATAAAAGTAGTTTCATGCTGTTTGGGTGAACTGTGTCTTGTATTATGTTATGGAGTTTTTATGGTACCCTTTGCAGTAAATTAAGCATGGGTTTGTGCTTAAACAGAGAAGAAAATTTAGCGAGCAGTGTGTTGGTCTGTGACATGGAGCCTGTAGAGGTGCGCCACAAGCACATTCCGTACAAACAATTGCACTGGCCCCCATCCAGAGAGCCCTTCCATGGAGCTCCTCAGCCCAGCCCTGGGTCCATCCCTCAGCCCAGATCCACTGCTGGAGGTGGCTCCTGAGTTCTCTCCTTCCAGGACAACACTGAGACTGTTTCTTTCACCAGGGAATACTTCATTTCCTTGAGTCGCCCTGTCTCTGATGTCCCTGCTTCCATCCTCTTCAACCACCTCCTCCTGTATTTGGGCCTTCTTGCCTTCTGTGCCAAACCATCCCTCCCTCACAAATTATTGCTGCTGAGCAGCTGCAATTAGAATTTTACCTTCAACTAATGGTGGTTTTGTAGCGCTGTCATAAGC
>VZRX01020786.1:4134-35304 GCA_013398075.1 Notiomystis cincta
AACGCCCTCCCGGCAGCCGAGGAGGGGCAGGCGGAGCGGCAGGCGGGAGAGGATGCGCTGCCGGGGGCTCGGGGGCGGCGAGCTCTGGCTCGGCGGCGGCAGGAGTGTGCACCGCCCGCGACCCGGAGGAAAGGGAGAGTACTGGGTGTCCCCAGGGGAAATCCAAACCTCCGGGGTTCCTGGGGGAGGAGACCGACCAGGAGGACCGCGTGCTCTCTCAGTGACCCCGGCGAGCTGGCCCCGGTCTGAGCCCTGAGCCCCGGAGGGCGAGGGTGCAGAGCTCACCGGCTCCGTGCAGGCAAGTGAGTCTCGAGCAAAAACACGGGCTGGGAAAGCCGTCCTGGGCGGGAGAGCCGCCCCGCCGAGGACACCTCGTCTCAGGCACGCAGGGGGTGCCGGACCGGAGCCGGACGGGGGCAGCGCGAACAGCACCTGCGGTGAAGCGGGGCTGAGGGGCTCGGGCAGGAGGGCAGCGCCCAGCCCGGCCGTGCGAGGCTCAGCCCCATCCCCGGGGGCCGACAGCTGCTCTTCAAAGGGTGCGGGCTGCCGAGCCTTGCTCCCTTGGATCCCGACGGGTGAGACAGGGCGTGGAGAGCATCCCGCAAGCTCCTCAGGAGCCGTACAAAGCTGCCCAGAAACAGCGGGTCTTCAAGGACCACCCGTGGCGCCTCTGAGCGCCTCCACGTCCTTGACAGCAGCGGGACGAGGCGCCCGAGCTGTTAAGCCCCTAAGTTTTGGAGAGAGGTGCACGGCCCGAGGGGAGGGCAAGCCGCGGACACGGCGCTCCGCAGCTGGGCACCGGGTCGCGCCGGCAGTGCTAAACTAAACCTCCGGGAAGCTGTTTGTAAGGGCATTATAGCCTCTGTCTTGGCAGTGTTCCTCTGGACCCGCAGTGTTCCAGTCTCTCAACATTCGCGGTTTAGACCAGCACGCGTAACTCCCGCCTCTCCCCGCAACAAAAGCAGCACCGAGTGGTCCCTCACAAAGAAACCAGGTGCTCTGACCCCGCTCGTCGGTCCATTTCGCCCCCGCAGCTCCCCTGAAAATCGGGCCGCTCTGCTGAGGTGTCAAAAGATGCGGCTCAGGTGCCCGCTTCGGGCTTCCCGACCCGCCTGGCGGTTGCGCCTGCTCTGACGGGTTCGAAACCCATTCAGCCCCTCTTCACCTTTCCGCTGCCCCCAAGAGCGGACCCCCCGGCACCGGGCTCAGGGCACCGGTTCCGCCCGGTTCAGGTGTCTCCGGTCGATGCTGGGGCGGCGGAGCGAGAGCCCACCCTGAGGTGGGTTTGCTTGCTCTGGCCGGGCGCTGGGCGCTGAGCACAGAGCCCTCTGCCAAGTCCCGGAGCGGAGGGGAGCGGCGGCGGCAGAGCCAGCAGGACAGACTGCCGGCAGGGCATCATCACCCCGNGTTTTCCTTACTTTACAATAAAGCCATTCTTCGCTTTCTCACCTCGTTATCTCTTTCCTTTATCCGCTTTTGGCAAGCTTTAGTTGTAATCCGAAGTTACGGGCAAGACCTGGGCACATCCCCACCCCGGCCTGGCCCCCAGGACATTTTCCGGTCATACAGACAGAAATGGTCACTGTGGGCTTTAACAAAAACAGAAACAGCCTCATCTTTACTCTCTACTACTAGCAGATCTTGGTCAAAGGCTATATGAGGTCAGGATTTTTTTTCCCCTAAATAAGTCAGCTTTCTAAAGCTACATTCCTCCTTTAAACCGAACACAGAGCTCTTATTTATCACTTTCTCTTTAATCAGCAACAGAAGAAAAATTTGCTATGAATTCCTGGAATCCCTGAAAGAGATCACACTTTTCCTTTGCACAAATCAAAGTTATCTGCTCCTATTATATCCTCCACTTAAAATGAATCATAAGCCTCCATCCCACTGAGCTTTCTCGGGGATACTTGTTTAGCACAGACGAGAACAATACACTGTACATCTAAAGAGCCCAGGGCGGCAGAAGCCTCTCCGACTGATACAAAGGATTGAGAAACGTCCTATCTTTAAAACGCATTTTTAGTGCCCTTCCACCTCCCTAGTGCACGACAAACAGAAGTCAGAGAGCACAGAGAGATTTATCAGAGAGAGATCTGAGCGGCGATTACATGTTCTGTCAATAATTAATTGAATTATGTCCTCATCATAATTACATACAGTCCTCTAGCCAGGAGGAGAAAAGAAAGAAGGAAGTTGTGGTGTGGTCAGAGGGGGATCTCAGGACATGGTTCCAGTCATTAAAGATGTGATGTAACATTGCAATCTGGTGTATTCTGAGGCACAAATGGGGAAACACAAACGAAACCAACTCCTAAAATATTATTTGCTTTACAGCAGGGAGACAGAAAAAGCACTTGCCTTTATTAAATGTTTTCATTACTACTTTCTGCTGGGGATTTAAAGGTATTTTGCCATGAGGTCTTGCTCATTTGAACTATGACCTATATGTTGTAGTCTTTCTTTGTTCACCACATACGATCTGACTACACTGGATATTTTTGATGTTTGAAAAAAAAAAAATTGGTCCAGAAATTAAAATTAGTCCAGCAAAGCATCCTATACTCAATACAAATGTAGAAATGACACATTCAAATAATCTTGCAAGCAAATTCTTACTCTGACACTAATTTTTCTGTACTTCTTCCAGTCATAAGGGAGATCATCATATCATTATTAATTTATTATTTACTAAGAGCTGTTAGAGTACTCTTTTGGTACACAAATGCAAGAAAACAAAGAGCTTGATTCAGTTCTCACACAAGTTTTGCACTGGTGTAACTTCAATGACACGGGTGTAGTCACTTCAGAACCACCTGGGTGTAATTATGATCAAAATCTGGGCTATTGCACTTCCTTTGCTTTTCTAATGGTTCAAAACCTCTATTTTTCTACCGCATGCTGCGGAAGACAGGCAGCTGTTTGCATACAGAGCTCAAAAATCATTCTCAAGTTCCTCCTCACTGCCAGTGCCAGGGTCCTATATCCTGCCACAATTTGGGCATGTCAGCACATTTCCTCACCGTTCTGCATCCTCCCTACAGCATGAGAGTTGTAAACGCCATCGATGTGTGTTTCCTTCCTCTTGTTAAGGCACATCCTCCTGGTGTCTTGAGCTTTAGATCAGGTAGCTTTTCATTCTAACTGCTTTTAAGATCCAGCTGCCAAAATAGATTTTGACACCTGCTTCCCTCTTTGCAAATTTTTCTTCTCAGACAAATGGTTGATGATGTCTCTTGAAAACGGGTTCATTTATGACCTCCACTTAATTGACTAACTCACAAATTTCTCATCTTCTTGGCCTTCCACCTGCTTCTTCAGAGATTTTGGAAGTGGTTTACAGTGGTAAATGCACTAACACTCAACAGCCAAAAGCATCTTAACTAGAATTGCAAACAGTATTCAGTACTTCCTAGATGAAAATGCAATACAGGACAAGGTTAAAATCCTTCAGCTAGTATATTTTGCATGAGAATCCTTCTCAGGGCTTGTGCCCTCAAAAGTAAGGCTCCCTGAGTATGGTCCATAGAGTTCCTGTTCCAATCAAACTTAGATCAGGTCTGTATGTTGTTTCATCCCTCTTTGGCAAGTTAATAGCTCCATCCTTACTTTGCTCATGGAAGCATTTGCTTCCATTTCCTTTCAAGTAATAAATATCCTCCATTTTAAAAGGACCTTTAGGACATGGCCATATGGGGTAGGGTAGCTCAACCTCCTACACTGGGCCCCCCCGTGCCCAGAATTACCCCAACATGGAGGTGATCCCTGGAAGTCTGATAAAGGTATCCAAGAGCTGCATTTCTTACTGGAGTCTTCAAGAACGAACTGGCACATGGTCCCCAGCAGAAGAGCATTCCATTATCCATTATACAGCAATGGGCACTTGGAAAAATTATAAACAGATTTAGATTTTACTGAAATCCCTAGCAATGAGGGTAAGAACCATGGCAAAGCTTTCATTTTTTTATGCCCATTTTCTCTCTCTCACCATCTTAGGTTTATAAAGCAACTGGTGCTTCAGAGATCTGCATTTGGCCAGATTTTCACATTCCATTCCAAGTCACCCCAGGCTGGATTTTTAGGGTCATATTTCTATTTTCTTGCGTCATGCTTTTCTTGCCTGAAGAGTCAGCCAGGATATACATTCAGAATCACAACATATTCCGAGCTGGAAGGGACCCACAAGGGTTATCAAGTTCACCTCTTATATGAATGGCCCACATGGGGATGAAACCCACAACCCTGGCATTATTAGCACCATGCTCTAACCAACTGAGCTAATCCCTTGCAGCAGACAAAATTCAGTATAGTCATTTAATCACTACAGATTATCAAGCACAATTTCTTAAATTATGTACCACCTTACAGAAATTAAATGAGGTGTCACTGCATAGAACCTCACTTCAAGTATCATACATTTTAAAAATTTTGAGTTGAAACATCTTCCAGAGCTTTCTCTGAGTTCATAGAACTTTGCAAGCATAATTATGCCAAAGATATCTTTAGTTCCAAAGAACTGATAGAGATAATAATTCCTAAGAATAAAAAATAATTTCATAACATCTGGATAAACTTTTTAATATATGCTTATTTAAAAATACATTTTATTAAGTTATAAATAAAATTTTAATGTGTATGTTATGACTTTTAAGAGTTGTTCTAATGGACGTTACCCTTAAAAAACTATGGCACTGAGCTGAAGAAATTCTGGAAGTTGCACAATTTCATGCAAGAAAAAAATATTGTTTATTTGATCACTTTCCATTTGTGATGAAGGACAATCAGGAAAGAATAGGGCACAAGGCTGCTGTCAACCAGATTTGTAGCACATGGACATAGAGAACATACTGTGCCACTAACACACAGACTCATACAATTGCAAAGATCAAAACTAGCCCAAAGTCTATTTGGAACATTGGAAAGGGAGAGGCAGGGAGTTGTGCATTTTATAGAAGAAAATAGTTCTTTCAAGAAGTGATAAATATACAAAAAGTTTTAAAAATTACCGATTTAATTTTTTTGTCTTCTCACCCAGAAGTGGAACACATCCATTGCATGTGTGTTGGTGAATAATGAACAGTTTTGGGGAAATGGAAGAGATTAGATGAAACTCAGTTGTCTAGTTCCCTCTATTTCATTTAATCATGGTTTTTCCTTTTAACTGTATATTGCCTTCTCTTGAATGCATACCACTGGAATGATTATGCTAGGCTCTAGCTTTTTTGATGTTCATGCAGATCTGTGTGTGTTCTGTCAGTGTTCAGTTGACTGAAGTATCTTTGATACTAAATAATCTATCATGACATCAAACTGACTCAATCATTCTATCTACCTGATTACAGCAAAAGTATGGTAAGCAAATGTAACAGGAGAATTTGGAACCATTCCCAGGAACTGACCAGCCAGACCTCTCCTATTCCCATGAGATGTCTTCAGTTGATTCATTCAGCCATAACAAATTCCAGAAGTTATCTATTGGGAGGAACAGAATGGAAGAAAAAAGAGCAGATTGAGGAAGAAATGTCACAGATCTTGCATTTTGGGTTTTTTTATTAGCTGAGTAAAAGTCTTCTACTGCCTTCTCATGAACACAAAGACAGGTTTGGAGGAACTCCACAGTGAGTTACCAGTAGAACTGAAAAAAATTGGTATGTACCATAGAAGTGCATCTGTTTTCTAAAGCTGGATAGGAAGCTACCCAGAGAGACGTATATTGGCACTTCCTGCCGACAGGGCTGGAAGCTGGAAAGATCTTTTTTCTGTTACCATATTCTGTGCACTATGAAATCACTTTGGAATCTTCTGTTTCGTCAATAAATCTAGTCCTGAGTAAAGAGACTCGACAAAAAGGAAAATCAGAGTTTATTCTGTCTTTCCAGCTCTTGAACATGCCCGCTGACTCAGGGTTCATTCCTAGATCTGTCAAGCCCCTCTTGCTCAATGCAGCAAGACAGTGGCTCACGGGCCAGACAATGGGGAGGAAGCCCCAGAGGTGTCTGTAATACATTTGCACTGCATTACAAATGCAGGAGACAAGGGCCAAACTGCTGGACAATGAGAAGAGGGAGAGGATTATCTACTGCCATGCACAGCACTGACAGCTGACAGACATGCACAGGTAAATCTTGTCTCTGAAACCTGGTGCTATTTTTGCTACCAGGTGAGCAATCAGGGCATTCATTGCCATGTCATTCCTTTTTAGGCAATGGAGGTGTCATCATTGCAAAATGGAATTTGGGTTTTTTGGAAAAGAAATCAACACTTAAGTCATACTTCTGAGCAAGTCAAAAGACACCCAAGGGTATGATTGCCTTGTATGCTGTTCTTTTTAATAAGGCCAAGGAAAAGCATCACTGGATGGGATCATAATCATCTGCTGCTTAAATGCAGACAATTGAAGAAGTCTCCTTACTGATGGTTGTAAATTCATCATTATGGATACCACTCAGAGTCATTTGGCATGACATTTTTTATGCATAGAACAGAAAAGTGCAATATTAGCTCCTGAGTGATTGGATGAGTTGTACATCCATTAATGCGCATAACAGAAAATGTTTCCCAGCTCCAACTTATCTCTCCTACACAAACTGAGAAGATGCAGATTGACTTGCTGCTGTTTACTCAAATTTTTGGTGCATTTTTTTCATTCTGTCCAAAGTCCAGTTTATTTGAGAACCTACTATGATCATGCATTGTAGATTTTCCTGCTGACTCTGAGATCGCAGCAGTCTGGCTGTGTTCACATATTATGAATTTTACTGGATGACAGGCAGTATGAGAGAAAATGAGTTACACTAACCCCATAATGAATAAACATTTCTCAGTTTACTACTTTGGGAAATGAAGGAATTTGTAGATCATAAGCCCAGGAAATCTGGACAAATTTTTAATCAAATGTTTTATCTACCCAATTGCCAGTCCAACCTGGTTAAAATCCATGTGTTGTCCATCTGAAAACTGCAAAGTTAGTCTACCAAGAATTCATTATAACATAAAAACATTAAAAGTAAAACAAAAATCCCTATGCTCATTTTCCTAATACACCACCTTTTCCATTTAAGATGTTTCATTTCTAAATGTAACTAGATTAAAATTTCTAGGAAAAAAAAATAAAATTTCATTTTCCATTTTGGCCAACTCAGTAATGTATATTTTCCAATTATTCAAGTGAAATAAAATCTACATCATTCAAATTCCCTGTTCTGTAGTGTGTCTTCCTGTTCATGAATTGTTCAGGAACTGGTTATGATCAGTTAATTTATCCACACACTTCATCGATCAAATTACATGAAGACATTTCAGCCAAGAATGTTATCAACTAATTGTTCACTTAGGATATTTATTTAACTGTGATATAGAACCATCACTTATATGAATGGTGTCATATTTGCTCCCCTGCTGAGTACATGAGCTTTTTTTGTTTCAGAGAGGAAATACCAAATATCAAGTAAAGGCATTTCTTAGTTGTGAATTATCAGACAAATAATCATTAAATGTTTACAAGATATACACGTTTTCTATCCAGACAGCAGTATTACCCACCTTTGAGCCATTAACAAATTTTCCAGAACTCTGAACCAACATCTTTTATTTAATAATATGCACAAACTAGACTTTATAGGAGAGACCTAGATAATAAGAATACTCTTAAAAATAATACATAAAAATCCTAGATTTTAGCATTTAGGCTTCCAATATAAGCAATAGGGAGAATTCAATCCTACCTCAGCTGCCAGATAGTGAGGACAGTCACTTAAAGGAGGACATTCTGGTACAAGCCCAGCCCATGTCCATGGATCTGAACCTGGAAATTCCATAACCTGGACAAGGTCATAGCCTGTGAAATACACAAATTATTTTCTTGGAACTTTGAGGGAAGAGGTACTGATCAGCACTTGTGGTGAATGGCTGGAGAAAGACTGTTCACTTTCCTAGCGAAGCTACTTACTGAGTATATAAAACAGCTGTGTTACAGTATCAAGCAAAATATCAGGTACATGCCATAACTGTGAGGCTAATATTTAATTCCAGATGACCAACATTCTTCTTTATTTTATTCTGACCAGAAAGGCTATTCTGACTTGAGAAAGCTTCCCAACATTTAACAAATACATTCCCTCATAAAAGTACTGGATTTACCAGAAATTTACACATGCTCTAAACAAAACCCAAAAAAAACCCAAAGAAACCCCCCCCCCCCCAAAAAAAAATAATTTTAAAAAAGCGGAAAAGTTATATCTAAAACTTTTAGGTCAGCTTTAGGGTAGACTTTTGGACTTGCTTGTAATTGCTTTCATTGTCTGACTGGTCAACATGATTACTTATCTTCCCCTTGCTGTGCATATGACTGTGTTGTGTAGGCAGGAGTGCTGGCCAGGAAAACCTCAAAAAGCAGTGAAACATTCCCATCNACAACCCCCCCCCCCCCCAAAAAAAAATAATTTTAAAAAAGCGGAAAAGTTATATCTAAAACTTTTAGGTCAGCTTTAGGGTAGACTTTTGGACTTGCTTGTAATTGCTTTCATTGTCTGACTGGTCAACATGATTACTTATCTTCCCCTTGCTGTGCATATGACTGTGTTGTGTAGGCAGGAGTGCTGGCCAGGAAAACCTCAAAAAGCAGTGAAACATTCCCATCAGTGCAAGCAACAGCCCTCAGTATAAGTAATTGTCTTGTCATATCTCCCCAGGCCCATTCTTTCCCTTTCTTTCTCTCTCACTTAAATTTCCTCAGAGATGTTCTTTCTCCATCAACATAGCCTCATGTTACTTCTCCGCAGCTCTGCTGCCCTCCATTCTAAAATCTGGCATTACAGTGAAACTTCCAAGAATTCCATTCTCTGAAGCATTATGAGTCACACTGTAGTCCTCAGCAATATTTTTAAAACACCAATGTTTTTTTAATCACTCTTGAGACCCACAGAAGAAAGTAAGGATATTATCTTGCTAACTTACAGTCGTGGTTGTTTTTTCTATTGCCACCCACACTCTCTCATCTTTCTCCAGATACTCTGCTCCAGTCTCTCAATAGTGCAGGCATATGGTATTCAAGCATGCCAGAGTCTGACTTCAAGTTTTAGTCATTTTTCTTCCTGTAAAAAGGATGGAGGGACATTAAGCCTATGACCATTTGAGAGCTTTCTTTATGTGAGAGTTTATTAGAGTTTATACTTTAAAAAAAATTATATGCTATACTGTAAAACTAACAAAGAAACATCAGTCTAAGCCATAACTCATCTTATCTGAATACCAGCAATGCCATGTGTCTGGTATGTCAGAGGCAGCACAGTGGTGCAACAGTGAACATAGGAAGGGGAGAATTTATGCCTGCTTCTGGCAGTGATTTCAAAAACAGCATTTTAACAGAGGAGATGCTTATCTTCAGGAGCTGTAGTTGTAAACACTATCCCTGATAAGAAAAACATAAATCTTTATTCTACCGTTTGAAGAACTTTCCATTTTAATTAGAAAAAGTAATCTAAGTAAGTTACTAAGCCACAGTAAAGTTACCAGTTCATTTTCATTGTATGTTTCAATGCTTGCTCCTTTTATTTTGAGCACGAGGGCTGAGGCAGCTTCTATTACGAAAGAGTTATTTGCAGCTCGGGACTGAAGTTCCCCAAATTGCTGTTATCTGCTGTGCAGATGCTCATGTGACACACTGAATAAATATTCCTTAAGGTGAGCACATAACACTGGACAATAGGTGTTCAATAAAGAAGATCCCTAAAGACAACAGCCATCTGAGTTCTGTAGAGATCAGTTTTTGCACGAAGCACTTGAGGATGGCTGGCTGCCCCATGATAGTTTTTAGACAAAGCTGCCAGGAAATAAGAGGATGAAGAGACCTAGATTCTAAATTACCAGCTGATCATGTGAAGAAAGTACATTCTTAGGTCTCAAAGTTACTGAAAAATGGTCAGTGAGCTTGCCTGTGCAAGAGATGGTTGAGAGAACTGTGAAAATAAACACATCATTGAGAAATGGAGGTAGGATGAGTGAGATTTTACTTAAGAAAAGGCGAGAACAGTGTTAAACGAAATAGAAAAGAATCCATATTAAATAGTAGCATTAATGCAGAAAGCCAGGAAGCTACGAGTGATCAAGACTCCTCAAGAATCACAGTTAGAAGAAGGATTTTTTACACATTTACTCATTTATTTATTTGTCTACATAAAATAAAACACAATCATACTAAAACTGACCATTTTACATCCAGCTCATGTAGGGCATTTCTCTCTCACTGCCTCATACCAACAAGTGTGGAAAAGCAATAAACTTGCTTTCCATTTTGATAGGATTTTGCTTCTATTCTATGTATCTTTAAGAAATCTTGGCCAATTGTTTTATTTGATTGTACCAATACTAAAATTTGGAGTATGTTTCAACTCCTGAGCTGCACTCAAAGCAGTGTGGCCAGCAGGTCAAGGGAGGTGGTTCTGCCCCTCTACTCTGCTCTCATGAGACCCCACTTGGAGTTCTGCATCCAGCTCTGGGATCTCCAGCACAAGAAAGACATGGACCTGTTGGAGTGAGTCCAGAGGAGGGCCACAAAAAGGATCAGAGTGCTGGAGAACCTCTCCTACAGAGACAGGCTGAGAGAGTTGGGGCTGTTCAGCCTGGAGAAGGGAAGGTTCCAGGAAGAATTCATTGTGGCCTTCCAGTACCTAAAGGGGGCTTCTAAAAAAAGAGGAAGTGCAACTTTTTACACAGACAGGACAAGGGGGAATGATTTTAAAGAAAAAAAGGAGAGATTAGATATAAGGAAGATATTCTTTACTCAGAGGGTAGTGAGACACAGGAACAAGCTGCATAGAGAAGTTGTGGATGCCTCATTCCTGGAAGTGTTCAAGACCAGGTTGGATGGTGCCTGGAGCAATGTGGTTTAGTGGAAAGTGGCAGGGGGGTTGGAACTCGATGATCCTTAAGGTTCCTTCCAACCCAAACAATTCTATGATTCTAAGATGCTGTAGCTATGAGGCCAAGATATTTTAAAATTGCTTTACTCTCTGTGGGTGTTTTTAAGATAAAATAAAGAAAAATTTCTAAGAAACTGGTCAAAATACTAACACATTTATTAGCCTAATGTTAAACTTTTAAATCCATATTTAGCCTCCCTAGTGTCAGTAAAGTTGTTAATTCTCGGTGACAGACACCCAAAGGTCTCAGTGAATGAGTATGAGGTACAACTTGGCTAAACATCACACTGTCTAAAAAATTCATTATCATTATAGATTCAGGAGCCTATTTAAATACAAGCATCCGGTTCTGAATGTTTGTCCTAAGAGTGTAGCAGTGATGGGCTCAAATATTTGGTAACTGCTGAGGTCATTGATGAGCTGCAGAGGTTTCAAGATGCTGTTACCAACAGAACACCTCCTTCAGCCTCTTCTGTTTCCTTATTTTTATTATTTCTAAGAAGAATAATATCCTCACCATCTCTGAACCCCCACCAATGTGATTTTGTGCCTTGGGCAGAACAGGATGCAACAGACACTACGAACAACCTGTGGTCTGGGCAGCACAGCCAGGCTTAGCAAGGGGAACATCATCAGTCGAGGAACAATAGCCAAAGCTTCCAGGTTACTCTGAATCATTCTCCTGAGTGGCCCTTAGTACCACCTCTTACAGGCTTTTCAGGAATAAATAGAAACAGGCAGCAGTTACACCATTTCTGTAAGTTTAAAGAAAGCTGAAAATCAGAATTGAGTTGTTTGTTGCTATGTTTTCAACAGCAGAAAATGTCAAGAGCACAGGCAATTTCCAACTGAATTTGCTGACACCTTATTCAGTGCTCCACAGGCAGAAAAGCCAAGTGACACAATAGGGAACTCTAGCACATACAAAGTATGAAGGCCTGAAAATGAAGCTTGTTGTGAAATTTAGAAACATGATACTGATGTGAGTGTGCATGTCTCTAAAACAGTCTCTTCTATTACAGATCTCAGATGTGTATATGCCAGACATAGCTGAGTGAGAGCCAAAGCCTAGATTAATTTGCTTTCTATAAAAGTTGCCTACATATGTATCTGAAAATCAAAACACAGAAATAATATCAGAGAGCTCATAAAGACAATAATATTTAATTAGTTACAGATTAGTAACTAATTAGTAGAGATTGAGGACCTTACCTTAAATGACTCTTTGTTTCATTTTGTTTTCCATGCATAAAATAAACTTTGGAATTTGGTTTTCATTATAAGCATTCTTTAATGAACTGTCTGGTGCTAATGATTTTGTCAGAAAAATAAGTGGTATTTTGTTCATTTTTACCTTCCTTTTCTATGAAAAAAAAAGAAGCAAAATAATACTTGGGGGAATCAAAGGGTAAGTATCCAAATAATTTAGAAGACAAAGGCTGCATATTTTAAGAATTCTACCGTAGTATGGCAATGTGATGGGAGTTACAGCTGTGACAGAGATTTTAACTAGAGAAGAATCAATGCAGATCTGCAGATGGAAGTCATGTCTCAAAAATGTATTAGGCTTGTCCAAAGGAGCATGTGGATAAGATGATCTGGTAACTGCAGTGTTGCAATTCTATACTTGGATACTCTGGTGCATATGTGATGGATTTCCATGGAGCTTTGGGAAAATTCTCAGCCCTTTAAGAGAATGAAGCTACCATGGCACCAGAGGAATGGTCCTCGTGAGCATTGTCAGCTTTTTTCAAGTTAGGAGGGAGAAGAAGGAATGAGCAGTTGGCTGTCAGAAGTGAAGAAGGGGTTACAAGGTCTGTGCTGGAATCTCTGCTGTTCAGCCTGCTCCAGAGCAACCTCAAACACACGGTAAATGGCAGCTTCATACGCTCTGCTGGTGATCCCAAATTACTCAGGACAGACAAAACTAAAGCTGTGTGAGGCAGAGTACAGAAGCACCTCACAGTCCCAAATCCCTTGATGGTAAAGTGACAGATGAAATTAAATGCCATTTCTAAGTAGGAAAACAAAAAGGTGTTGCACATTTTTGCACATAATGCCTGCCTGATATAACTCTGAACAACAAAGTCTACAGAGATTTTAATGACTTCATTAAACTAACTGTTAATTTATATCCATTATTCAGGGTATTCCTGACAGTGCCTTTTAATTTTATTGGTGTCTTTTAGACTACCACAGTATTTTTTATAATTCCATTCAGAGATTAATCTTCTCTGTCTTTAAGAGCTTCATAAATACAAACTAATTGTCTTTATAAACTATAAAACTCTCAGAGAATGAAAACTGAGGTATTTCAGTTAAAGGAATTACACAAAATGCTAAAAATGTGTCAGATAATTTTCTACCAGAAAACTGGCATTTCCACTGAACCTCTTCTTAAAAGAAATTAAATTAAATTTATGCTTTTCTGGGGAAAGTGGAAAAAACCCTTTAAAATGTAGATATATTTCAATCAGACATTTCTGGGAAAGAAAGGTTCAAATTTTCACATTATAAAAAAATGCAAGTGTTTAAACTGAATATCTTTATTTTAACCAAACACTACAATTCAAACAACTCAAAGTAGGTTTAAATTTTATCTTCTTTTTTTTTCCCCAGGATGTGTTCAAGAATTTCTTGTTCCCACTTGGGATGACTTTATTTTACAAAGTATAAATTTTTTTTGACAAACAAACAAATTCATTTACTTACCAAATGAAGATCTGTTTGTCCATTATGTGTCATGACTTCACAACACCACAAAAGCTACCTTTGAGAAATTCTTCATATCTCCTGTGTAGAAACAATATCTGTCTAGTAGTACCTCTTCCTAGATTAACTTTTCTTGGTAGAGTAAGTCCCTGTTGATTAATGTCCCCTGAAACATCCTACAAGAGCTTTGTATGCTTCTAGGGGATACTGAAAGAAAACAGAAGTGTCCTGCCCCTCACACACCTAGGCTAAAGCTAAAACTTATACTGGAAGATGAGGAAAAATACTGAAAAAACTTCACCTAATTTTAATAGAGGATTTTATATTGATTTTATATTAATTTTACAGGTTTTGGTAGTAAAGCACTGGTCTGAAAAAATTGGCTTCACCTTCTTAATCAATCTATAATTATACATACAACTCAACTAAAGCTCTAGGCATGTGAATAGTTTGTATTAATTATCTGGTTTTAGATTTCTTCAGTTTCTGGTCTTTACTCTTGCAGGCTCTCTGTTATGTATGGAATTAAATTGTCTTAAAATAACTCCATGCACAAAAAATGCCTGGAGAAGACTGTATAACCTGGATAAAAGAAGGTTCCCTATGTAAATAAATACCTGAAGGTGTACATTTATTCAGTGGTGCCCAGTGAACGGGACAAGAGGCAATGGGCATCACCTTAAACCTGGGAGTTTCCATCTGAACATCAGGAAACCCTTTTTCCTCTGAGGGTGACTGAGTGATGGCACAGGTTTCCCAGGGAAGTTGTGGAGTCTCCATCCATGAACATATTCAAAAGTCATTTGGACTTGAACCTTGCCAACTTTCTCCATATGGCCCTGCTGGAGAAAGGGGGTGGGACCAGATGACCTCCAGAGTTCCTTCCAACCCCGACCATTCTGTGATCTGTGATTCTGTGAAATATCACTCAAATTGACAAAAGATTAAAGAGGAAAAATGAAATAATAAAGGAGTAAAACAATTGTTTGAAAAATATCTTAAACAAGAAAACTTAGGAAAATATGCTTGAGCAACTAGAGCAGCAGATTCTTTCTGGTACATTGATTTATGACAAATACTTAATAAAAGAGATAGGAAGAAATATAAACTGGAGGTAGGACATAAGCATCCACAGATCTTAGAAGAACTACCTAGATAATTTATGAACCACTGACAATTAAATTGGTATGCCAAGAGGAACAGGTACTGAGAAATGAAAAAAATTCCAAAGAGAGAAATATGGTTAATACGTTTCACAAGGAAGTCCAAGGAATTGCAGTACTGGCTTTCCAGTATCTCTTCTCCTTCCAGAACAGCAACTGATACACAATATTAGGAAAAAAGTTATGGACCCAACAAGAGACCAAGAGCTGACTAGAACCATAAGCAACAGTAGAAAATAAACAGGATCAAAAGACCCCAGAATAATTCAGGTTGGAAGGTACCTCTGCAATTTATCCAGTCCAGCCTCCAGCTGTCAGGGTCAGCTGCGAGATCTCACCAACTTATTCCTATGCAGCTTGGTCTTGAAAACCTTCAAGACTGCACAGCTTCTCTCAGCAATCTGTTCTGATTGCTGAGATTCTGATCTGTTCTTGACTGACCAAACTGTAAAAATACTTTTCCTAAACCCAGCCTGACCTTGTCTTGTTTCAGCTTGTGCCCATTTTCTCTAATCAGCCTGTCACACAGCCATGGCTCCATCCTCCAAGATCCTCTGAAAGCTGTATCTTCTCCATGCTGAAGGAGCCTCAGCCTCTCCTCCTGAGGCAAATCCTTCAATCAATATCTTGGTAGCCCTCCACAAAACTTGCTCCAGTTTTAAACTGAAATGACAAATCCTGGGCAAGATGTATAGCACACTCACTTCAGAGATAATCATAATGCAGTGATGAGTAGTCTTTTTAGAACTGTTTGGAATTTTTCATCTAAGAGAACTGATAATATATAAAAGACAATATTTGAAAAGATCTCCCTATTCAAGAATGAAGATAAAGTATTCCTTAACTTTGACTGAGATCAAAATCCCACTTATACAATTACATTTAAGAATCTAGTTGCATTTCTTAACAGGGATAGACTTGAGCACATGTTAAAGCACTTCTCTGAATCTGGGCAAGAGTTATTATATGTAGAATACAACCTGTAGCTGGACTTTATATCTGATTACAGTGCCTTTCAAAGCTTTACCCACAAATTATTCATATTTTCCCAAACCCTTACAAAGCCTTATGAACTGCAAAGTACTTAAAAGACCAAAGCAAAATGTAATGGAAGAACATATATCAAGTTTGGAAAGAGGTGGTACCAAATGCAACAGAGTTCACTCAGTATTACTTAAGATTTCCATTAGCTATCCATGGTGACAGATAAATAGCACTTATATTTGTAAATTATGTTGTGCCATTATAAATGTTAGTGAAAAGAGTGAAATACATTGCAAAGGAGTCTGAAAATATCAGACTATGGAAGCAAACACTACTTTCCTTGCTGATACAAAATTCCTATTAAAACAATAAGGTGTGCAGAATTTGGCTTCTGGAAATAGGAAATAAAGGAACAAATCCAAAGCTCACTGAAGTCAAGAGGAGACATTCTTCTGACCTCAATGGGCTTTGGATATCACCCAAAATGAGATTCATTCTGGAAAAACGCAAGCTGAAGGAAATAATCATTCAAAAAGTATCTGGGAGAGAGATGTTTGGAAAACCTGGAAATCAAAGAATACCTAGGAGACTTTGTGTAATATATGATACGTGGAAAGAGCTTATGAACACTGTTACAAGACTGTATCTTTTCTAAAACCTTATTAGTCTAGAAATGAAGAGAGAATAAAAGAGAGAAGAAAAGCCATTCCGGTAAGGAAGCAGAAGTCACAGAGATATCCCATCACAGTGCAGGCAGGATGTTTTGTATGGAATTCAGAATGTGCCAAGCATCAAATAAAAACACATCACCAAAAGTAGTTGTTCCATTTGAGAAACCACCAATTTCTCAGCAGTTTTCCCAGATATGAGTCTGCTAGTATCTAGAAAGATCAAATGCACACATGGTTTGCATACAGGAATCCATGGCCAGTGTTCAGTATAATATAAGTGTCACACCTGTGATGTGGTCCTCTTCTCGTTTTAGGGATGAAGGTCAACAGAGACTTTTAAGACTCCATCTTTCCCATTATACATAAACATCCTGTGCTAACCCAAGGATGTCCTCCTTTGGTGGAAGGACACCCACTTTCCCTCTCTGTACACCTTGCTGCTGTCAGATGGAGAAAATGTTTCAAGGATATACACACACCTCAGTGAAATGAAGGTCTGACCTTATTGTCAAGATCGAATAGACTCAACATGAATGCTCTAAATGCCAAGGATTCCTACTCTCAACAATTGGTTCCTACAATTTCATTGCTGAGAAGTGGATAAGGACATCTGTAAGCACATGCTATATAGCAGAAGATGATAAAGGTAATTTCCCCCCAGCTGGTCTGCAGAAAAAAAGCACCTGTTCTGTCTCAACTTACTCAATGAAAGAACCTAAGAAATGTTTGCATAAAGAATAAACTGGTCATATTGAAAGACTGGCAGGCTGACTAATGCACCTACTGAAGTTCAGAATGGCTTGATCCTTCTTTTCTTTCACTGCTGTTGCTGTTGAGCAGAGGAAGATTATTTCTCAATATTTCTCAAACCCCTCAAACCTAAACTGCAACACAAACCGTGTGTGGCTCAACAAGTAAGATTCATGAAGCACTCCAATTTGCAGCTTCATTGGTCCCATTGGTTATATATAATTTTTCTTGCAAGATATGGATAAGAAAAGGGTGAAGACAAGCAGAAATCTCTGAATAAATATATTGGAATAAATAATTATTAAAGATGATTGTGATAATGATGACAAAGCTCCAGTTTATTCTAGAATATCTTTATGTTCATATATTGTAGATTATATGCCATTTAGTACCATCATTTCTGGTTTAAAATCTTTCTATTCTTAGATTTTAAAACCAGAATCGTTATTTTATTTGGAATTGTATAGCTGACCCTTCAGAGAAAATGTTGGAAAACATTTTATTTTGAAATATTCATCCTTATACTTCATATATTCTTGGACCACTTCACATTTAAAGCTCATGGGCTTTTGCTAGAAAATCATGCCTTAACATGACTGCAAGTCTTTCAGTGGGCTCAGTCCTGTGAAATCCTGAGCACTAATTTCAGTCAGTTCTCAGGTTTTCTCCAGATTTAATCTTTTGTGACATCATAAAAGTTCGATGGAATGAAATCACAAAGAAAGAATTAATTCTCATGGGCAGGAAGAAAAAGGGGCACATGGATTTTAAAACACAAGATTGTAAAGAAAGTTCCACAATAAAAATGGGAAAAGAGAAATTGTGGATAACATGACATACAAGAGAACTCTTCTGAGTAAACTGCTTTGGAAAATCTTTTTATAAAGCTTTGGTAGGTCTTTGAGAAAGTAGAGCCCTATGCTCTTACTCTAAATCCTCCCTGATTTTATAACACTGATACTGGAAAAATCAAATCTCTTGCCTGAAAGCTATAGTTTCAATTAACAAGGATGTTAAGCATTTTTTTCAGATATATGAAAAGAGTGACAGGATTATAGACCACCAAATTGGTGGTATTTTAAGAATCTGACAGGCTCAGCACCATGTGCCATTCTAGCCTCTCTGTGTATCCTTTGTGGTTAAAACTCTTAAGCACTTTAAATTCTTTTGGTCAGTATTTTTTTCCTTTTAGGGCAGACAACTAGAAGCACATTCCAAGTAACTATTTATGGTGTACAGAAAATTATAAGATACTAAAATCACCTCTTTGAAGGTGTTTCCAGGCGTTGGATGGTAAAACAAATATTTTATTTATATAAAAAAAAGAAAAAGTTGTTGTTTTAAATCTAGAATATAATTATCTATGTTCCAAATCAAATGAAAGACAGTAACAGCAAAATAATACATGTCAAATCCTAAAGCCTTTACTTGGACAAATCTCCCATCAAGCTTTGGTGGCAGCTTTGCCTGATGAAATATGGCTGAGCCAGACCTGAAATAAGCAAAAATTTTAAGAAGCCACACGAGTGGAATAAGTTATGGAACAACAAATTAAATATTTATTTTTATTGTCTGGGAAATAATGACAATTTAGTGCATTATTAGTATAAAAGTAGAAGTCCAGTAAAGCAGCAGTCCTCAGATACATTTATCCAGATACAGCAGAGGACCAAAACGATGTTTGAAGAAGCAGATGACTTTCCAGAATATTTGATACAGGCTGGAAGAATTATGCGAACAAATTTTTCAAATCATCAAGCTCTGGCAAACAAAACTGACTGCAGCTTTGCATAACTTCATTTTAAAATGGCTCTGTCCTCTCATGTTTCCTCTTTTCCAAGGAATAAGACAAAACTGCGGACTGGTCCTGTGCAGGAGACATGTCTGTGTGCTGGGGTTTGTGGTGGGGAAGAGGCCAAATTCCTGTGCTGCAGCCAGGAAACACACCGGGGAGCAGGTTTCTTGGAGGCCAACACCTGGGCGAGAGCTGGTGGACATGCAGCCCAGCAGACTGTCCCACTGGGCAGAGCAGCTCACTGGGAGGCAGGGAATGAGAGGAGCTGCCAACCACCTGCAGCTGGTATATCAGGTCATGCAGCAGGAGAGGGATTCTGGCAGTGTGCTAGGAAAGTCTGTAAGACATACCCCTATCTGTGGGGGTGAGTGAATGCTGGAGCCAAATCTATGAGTCTCACACTCGGTGCACAAAAACTTAACAGCTCAGATGGATGGGTAAAATCTGTATCAGTGTAGAAACTGCATGGCATGAAAGCTTTACAGTTCTGCAGAGGAATCTGGTTCTGCTCTGCACCATCTGTGCACCAATTGTGTGGATTGTTTGTTGAGCTTTGTTTGGTTGGGTTTTTTCATTCGAGAGAGATACATAAGTCAGTAAAAAGAATGCACTTCAGGTCAGTTTAACTCCTGAGCTCTTCTTTTTGGACCTCACCACTGCTGATTATAGGTTCAAATTTTGAACAAGAGTTGAAAAGGTGATTCTTGCCTAATTACTGTTCTCTGCAATTTATTTAATTTCAAAGACAACAATTTAATTTCAAACTTTGCTCGAATTAGAGGGAGAAGTGGAAAAAACCTGGAAAGACAGAAAAGATAAGATTAGAGATCTGATTTTCAATGTTAGAGCCTTACAGCTCACGGTACATTTCTATGTGCATGTAACACACAGTCTGTTCGAAACATAATGACCCTGTGGTAGTAAATATCTGGCAGAGCCAGACCATGAAGTGGATGCTTCCGTTAGGTTTGCACTTATATCACTAATATGATGCATTTTTCTGCATGTATTCTTACAATATACACACAAATTAGACTGAACGATTCTTAGCAACAAGGAAATGTGACAAGAAAAAAATAATATAAGCTTATACATACATTAAACGTTTATATAACGATGCACATTCAATGTGCACAACAACAAACAAATTTCGGTCTATGAGCATGCAGTAAACACATTTCAGATGACAACTTAAAATTCATGTCCACAGGTACTCCAAACATACTGTGGAGTGAAATCTGAGGCTATTAAAACAAATAGGAGCCTTGTTTAATCAGGGTTTTGCAGACTGCAGAAGTTCAGAGGGGGATCCAAGAGGAAATTTAAGATCATATGACATCAAGGTGAAAAAAGGCATCACTCCTATCTGCTTCTCCAAAGGCTTTTCTTCACTTACAGGAAACACAGCACCTTATGCTCTCAATCAACAGAAAGCAGCAATGTAAGAGATGGACTAAGACTTGCATAAACATTGGTAAATTTCTTACAGGAATGTTTTTTAAAATCTTGATGTTCTTTTCTGGCTTCTGGGGTTTTGGCAGGAGCTCCAGTCTCTAGGCCCATTCTGTGTACACAATTTAATGATGGGCTTGATTAAGAGACAGTAATTCCCAAGAGGTTTAGCTATCTTACTTATTGACATGAACACGAGTACAATGCCAAAATCAAATGGTTATATCCAAACCAACGGAAATTCACAGATGCAAAACATGATGGATTCTTCATTTTCCAGGTTTCATGTATTTTTACTGTTTTTCACTGTATATAATCTATAATGCTTTATAATCTAAGCAACAACCAATCTGGCCTTGCAGGACCTTTTTCCAAACAACAAGTAGCAAAAACGTCAGCCTACATCTGCCCATGAGGGAATTACATTGAGGTCCAGTTATATTTGTCCCAGTAACTCTGTCTGCCAAGTGAGCCAGTTTCCCTCAAATGAGAATTTAAAGGAAGAACACAGATGTTGGCTCTGGGATCAGCTAAGACAAGACTGCAAAGGCAAATTCTAGACAGTGAACTCTGTTACCGGGTACTTGAGGAGTCAGCCTCAAAGGAAAACAAGGCAATGAGTTCATAAAAATGAACTTGTTGACCTCCTACACAGGATTACAAATTTCCAGCGAGGTCAGTAGGATTTTCAGGCATATAATATATCTCAGGACAGGACTTAATATGCTTTCAATGTTGGCTTTTCATAACTGAAAGGCAATATAAAGAAAACATCCTTGACATCCCCTGTATTAAACTAATGGCACTGAACTTCAGACTAATTTACCATTTTCTTTTTCCTCTCCCTGGCAGACTAAAGAACCCTCTCCTATGGCTCTACATTCCATAAAAACTCAGTTTCCTGAAGTGTTCTCTCTTGCAGGAGAAAGTGGAGATGATCCACAGCCTGCAACTCTACCATATATTCCTTTACTGGAATAAGAAATGTTTTTAGATCAACAACTTAAGAAACCAATGGAGCATCTGTGTGCCAACATTAAAGTCTCTTTTCAGCTGTGAGAATTCCATGCTTTCTAAAAGCCTTGCCTTCTCATAGGAAGATGGCCAAAATCTCCCAGATAGGAGTTTGTGGCAGAAATCTACAAGTTTGGATCACTAATTACTGCTTTGAATATATATCAGCATACATGAATACATTATTCTGTATGTCTTCATTTCTATTTTATTATTTCTTCAGTTTGACTTCCATCTGAATTCCAGTTTATTATGAAATTTTGAATGTTTTATTTTTCATCCTTTTTCAGTCTTGTGGTTGTTCTCATTCTGGCATTTAGTGACTTTTCCCTTCACTTGTTCCTTTGTATTTCTTTAAGGCAACGAGCCATTCCTGTGGTGCTGGATGGGGATGGGGAAAGTTGCCAACAAAATTTTTGATGCACGTGCAGTAAAAGTCCTCTCCCCACAAATTCAGGTTTGTAAAAGATGACTCTAGGTAGAGTTTCTACAAACAGTGGTACATTCTTTCCAGAGGTTATTGTAAGGTCTTCATTTTCCTCAATTATTCACACACATTATATGCTTACATATTTGTCACATAATATGATAGAAGAACTTATGCATATTAGACATATGAACATGAGTGCAAGCATAACATTTTTCAATATTCCAAGTAGCACAATGAAGTCTCAAAGAGCCTACTGCTTGCAAACACCATTTCATGAACAGAACAAAAAGTATCTGTCAACCAACTACAAGCATTCATGCACAATAAAACAGAAATATATTCCTTGTATCTTATAACACTTCTGAAAAAATTTTAGACAATTATATTTCCTATGTAAAAATATTTTCATCTCATCTATCTATCTATATGAAAGTTTATATTCCATTTGCTGTACTAAAAACTCAACAGTGTGATAACGTTCAAGAAACAAAGAGTGAAATGAACTAGATAGAGAAAATCCTTGCTTTCTTTTTCATTATTATGACAAACTGTAAAACTCAAATCTTGAATCTGAGAAATACAAATTATATTGTAGTTAAAATAAGTGTGATGTAAAAGCCACTGATATATTTGGAAAACAAATGAGTTTTACAACTCAGACAGAAATTCATCAAACTGAGAATCCAGTACCGCAGAGAAAAAAGCTGGAAAGCAACATAAACTGTGTAAAGGTTAGTGATGGTGCAATGGAACTTTGACTATTGTGTTCCATGCCACTTCAAGAGTTGTTCAACTAAAAGAGAAAGGTGTCAAAGACAAGTAATGAAAATGTGGTTACAGGCACAATATGACCCTATTATAAGAAGAGACTGAAATGAATAAGTGATAATATGACACAGGCATCAGATAATTAAATTTTGGCAGTAAATGCCAAGAACAGTTATGTCCACAATGTTATTTCACAGGAATTCTCAGCAAAGAAATACATAAAGGAAACTTCATGGTTTTGATCACTACTGTAAATGTAACAAAGAAAGAAAACGGAGGGGCTCAGTCATAACCTTCAACTGCCTGCCAAAGTAAACAAGAAGGCGTTTGATTTCCAGCCAATAAAGATGAAGTGAAAAATGAAAGTGGGAAAGCTCTGCATAGAGCTTTTTCTGCTAGAGAAAGACAGGCAGATGTGCATGATACTCTATTTATGTATTTGGTAGAATACAAATGATTGAAAAAAATTGAAGCACTTTTAAAAAAATATTAAAAATTAGAAAGTATTAGTCCTTCAGATGTCTGCTGGAGCTACTAAACAAGATACAGAAAGTTTGCAAAAATGGAAATTCAATCAGGAAAATGCACTTTTCTTTATCAATGTTGTTTCCCATAGAAGCTAAACTAAACTATGGGATTAAGCTTCCAACTGCATTATCAGATTACCTAAAATACATTTTTCGAGACAAGACTACCAGAGATCACTAATAGATGATAGATGAGAAAGAGTCAGCAGGACAGACATGAACCATTTCTGGAGTTAACACCTTGTACAACAGGATATAAATCAGTAAAGTAATAAATCCTGCGAAACACTTTTTAACACATTTCATGAGATGCTAATTCATATTTCCACAGATGTTTGACAAAAGTAATTGCATTTTCCATTTTGGCCATTAAAAGACTTCCTCAAATCAGTTTCAAAGTTAGCCCTCACACTGCTTCTGCATCTGGATAAATGATCAGTGTTTCCTCCAGCTCAGGAAGTGTTGGCACACCACACCACTGCATGCAAATTTAACTTGTTTTAAAATCGAAACCAGCAGTAGTTTGATATTGGAAAGCAATTTTTTCTAAAATAATTCACAATTTAAGGGTCATTCAGAGGCAGAAGCTAACAATCCCCAGCCCAATAACACTGTACTAGATTGCATAGCAGGAGAGAGACACCTTTTAGATTCAGCCTGCTTCTATCAATTTGTTTGTTTTAAGTAGATATTTAATGATTTCTTTGATATCCTTTAAATAGATATTTAATGATTTCTTTGATATCCCTTCCTGGTAGAAAGGTAAGAGATGATTGTTCATTGTTAAAACTGATAAAGTGATCATTTTCCATTGTTATAGAAAAAAAGTATGGTTCATTGGTAATTGTCTTATTAAATTCTTGATGCACTCTTTGACAATATGACAGATCATTGACTGCAAATACTCCCAGAAATTTTGTCTTCCAGCGAAGGATGAAACTTAAAACATTACTTTATGTCAAAATTGAAAGGGAAGAAACTGAAAGGTGTAGAGTGAAGGGAGAACTATTGCAATACTGTCTTACATTCTCCACTGTGTTCAGTATCATGTCAATTAAAACATGCTTATCAAGATATTTTCTATATCTTTCCACTGAGTATACCATTACATCCTATGACATGACCTAAGAAAGCATGAGATCCTAAATTACAAGGAAAGCCCAGCTGAAGGAATTATGCAAAGAAAGTACTTCAATAAGCAACATTCACTACTAGAGAATCTAGAGAAACAAACACAAACCATGACTATCAGAAGTCCTATTACCTATTCAAGAGGATGCATTTAAAAATAATTTTACAACATTTTACAGCGACATATATTTATCTTCCACATACTGAACACAGTGACAAACAAGTGTAATACAAGAAACAAAGCCAATTTAAAGGAAAAAAAAAATGTTTGCTATTCAAGCCATGGATCTAGTAACAGATGGAAATCGAACCTTTTAGACTGTTCTTACCATAATGACTACTTGGAGAACTTACTAAGTCCAATTATAGCCACAATTAGCACTTTTTAAGGACATGGATGTATAAAGAACTGAGATAGATCTAACACCAATAAAAAAGTACCCTGTTTTCTGTTTTGTTGGCTTATCAGACGCCGCAACTGGAAAAGGATTCATCTTTTTCACCACTTCCCCAGATTTTCCCTGTTCTGGCTTCCAGAGAACGGGTTTGTCTTCATGATTTTTAGTGACACCTTCAGTTCTCTAAGAAAAATGCACTAAACAGTTTTTTCCCCGTGGTGCAACCCGAGCACAGTGCCCTCTGTCCCATTTATCCATCAATAACGAGGCACTGGGCAGAGCCAGAAGGCACAAAATGAAGTTTTCCAGTGGTTGTTGGATCAGCCCAGTGGGGCCATTGGCAGTCAGCATACCTGGGACAGACCAACTCAGAGCACTCTTCTGCTGTCAGAGAATTTAAGTAAAACTTTCTTCCCTTTCCCTTTGGCAGCTCCATGGTATATCCCACTCACAGCTCAAGGTCCAGCAATGTCTCTTAAGCTACAACAATAGACAAAAACAGAATCCTAGCACTGTTTAACTATCACTTTCCAGCACACTGTATCTTCCTATAGCTCCTTCTCACAGAACTCCATTTTATGTCATTTATAGGCATATTTTAGTTAAACGTTATCTGGAGAACAATTATGAATCCACAAAGCAGACTGAATGCCTCTTAAAAAGAACTTCTGACATCAGGAGGTTGTTGATACACAATTATTGTTTATTTAAAGAGCTTCTGAGAAACTGTGAGAAGGCTCATTGCTATTTATCCCAAAGCATGGATGTTAGCCTGCAGTTGGAATGGAAACAGACTAATGTTTCCAATGAAAAAAAACCCTTCTAGCCAAATTTTAATTGAAGCTAGATAGCAAATGAAACATTTTTTTCGCCTGGGGACTAGAAGACTCTGAAAACAAAATTGTATCAATGAATTTGGGATTATTTTAATACCAAAAGTCTAAACAATATAAATTATATACAGAAAAGTATTTAGAAGTTCTTTTGTGAATAAAGAAAGGCCAAAATTTTTTTCCAGAAAATACTGAGGTGGATACTGACGTGTTTTTCCAATATGAAAATACTTATCTGTTGGCAATCTGATATCCCCAGCTCTGTCTGCTCATGATCATGAACTAATTCTCAAAATTAATTCTTAGGATTTTCATGCCACAGTTTTAAAAGGAGCATCAATGGATTCTGAAGGCTTTGTTGTCTCTTAGACTTTCATGTTAACAGTTCAACAAACACCTTTCATTGTATACACTGTTTACATCTTGCAGCAATGTTTATGTTTAATAGATGATGGTCCAACAAATATTCTGGAACAGATTAATTGTTTATCAGTACATCTCACAGACTTGTCTGAAAAGGAAGAGATGCTGTTATGCTGAAACTCAGTGAAATAAAAATATAAGGCACCCAAATATGCAATTGTTGTCTTTTTTGTTTATAAGACACATATACTAAAATTTATTCAGCAAAGCAGTTTGGAATTCTTCAGTCTTCTAGGAAAGCTTTGTACAGAAGCTTCCTCTGTAATTCATACTTACCTGCACACACACACCTTACTAGATCCTAGCTAAATACTCTGGATCAAGACCATAGCTGTAGTGTTCTATAAACAAGGAATGCCTGGAAAAATTACTCTCAAAATGTTTGGATCTCTGGAAATATCAAATCTAGTGACTTTAAGGTTTGCATAAAACCTGAGATCATGGTGAAATTAAAATGCAATTCGTGGCTATGCAGAAAAGTTGTGGAGGCTTGGGTGGGGAACTTACAGGTGTGTCTTAGCACTGCCTAGACCAGAGATATTATACAGAGATTCCATCCTGTTTAAAAGACAAGAATATCATGAGCCCTGAAGAATTGTTTTCTAAGGGTTAACAGCAATGCCATCATATAGAATACTACTGTTAGGCACTACTATATATTCCCTTCAATAATTAATTTCATCTGATAAAGGATAGTTTATTCACTTTGAAATACTGGTTGATTCATCTCTCGAGTGCTTTGATTGCTAGACATGCTGAAGCCAGAATGCCTAGCTCGCCAGTTATTTCAATAATCTCTTTCAGCAGCAAGTCTCCATCCAAAATCTGAGTAGAGAATGTAGAAAATAGGGGCATCCTGTAACTATTGCAAATTCTTTGTCTGGGAGGGCACATAAATCAAAAACTTAAAATGAATAATGCATGGCCAAGGCTTACAATCTTCAAAGCCTGTGAAGGCACTGACCATCTAATATCAGTAATTGGTAAGATATTGTTCCCTTTGCAAGAGAAGATTCCTGGCCAACAGAACTGGTCTAAGAATTCTTAAGACTCTAGAGTGGAGCTTAATTCTGGAAATGAAAATGAAGGAATGATTAGGCAGCAAATTCTCTATGTCCTACGGCAGACAGGGTTCTGTAACTATATAAATCACCACTGATGAACAGGTAAGACAAAAAATGGGAACCTATGTCTGCCATACCAAGAGCAGTCAGGAGTGATGTCATGGCTGAGAGACCATCTGGCCTTCATTAAAAAGAGAGAAGGAAGTATTAGTACAAAAGAACACAGGGAAGAAGCTGTTTGAATCTGTGTCTAGAAAACAAAGCCAAATAGTTCAGCAGCCAACACTGCAATGGTGTTGAGAAATAAGTAAGCCCACTTAGACTGAGGAGAGAGGAAGCTGATCCACATAAGCCAATTCAAGAAACAGACAGCCTTGGAGTAAAACACACACGTACCACTGGGTAGTGATATGGAGAATTTAGACTCTCTGACACGAGTTTTTCTTTTAGTGATCAGAGAGAAGATGAAAATGCAAAAGCTTTCTTAACTCCTAAGAAGAAAACTTCAAACTCCAGCTGCCTTTTGCACAGTACTTGCATCTTGAACAATCAGCAAAGAGAAATATGGCCCTAATTGAGAAAACAAAGGCAATCCCACATGTAGGCTTGGTCATCTGACTAAACCTTTGTATGTTCTTCACAGCCAAAATGAGGCTTTGGACTAAATCCTCAGCTGAAAAGAAGCAAACCTATTAATTGCAAAAGATCCACAAATCATTCCCTTTCAACAAGAGAAGTTCCTTATATGTTATAGGCTGAGCAGAAAGGAAAGACCAAGAGTACACCTCTACTTATATCACAAGGACAGAATTTTGGATCTTGAGTGTCTGTGATGTAGCAAACCCATTGTAATAGCTAACATGGACCCATTTCAAGAACTTGTGGTTTGAGAACAGATACTGTTTAAGACCAGAGGGCATATCTAGGACTTGATTAGTTTTCCCCAGCAACAAAAACCTTTGAAGAAAGAGTACAGTCTCTAAAAAGGTTGATCGGGCAGTAAATGGAAACAGCAGTGCTAAATATGCAAGGCATTTTGGGGGGCCTGTTTCTTCAAATAAATACAGATTTGGGGCAGGTGCCAGACTTAGAGGGAGAACAGAAATTTGGGGACTGTTCCTCATCAAAGAGATTATCCAATAACAGGGAAATACCAGAAGAAGCCCCTTCCCACAAGGTAAACTGCACGTCTGTTCTTTCCTTAAGCCACAACTAACATACCATGCCTAAAATATGAAGTTGTTCAAAGGAGTGACACACATTCTTATTGTACACAATATCACCCTTAAAACTGCAATAACAATAGCCCTGAAAATGTAAATAGTGTTACAGTGTTTATCTCTGTACTTGATCACACAAAAAACCACCCTAGAAAACCTTTCATCATTCAGTGTGTCCAACTGAGCATTGGTGTCCAAGGTCCTGCTACTTAAAATAAGGTCAAAGCAGAAAGCCATTAATTTCAACAATGCAGGATCTAATTCTACATGTAACACTAAATGAGAGACTCCTATTTTCAGATAGATCATTAGTCAAAGATCAATTGCTTAAGTACAGTATTTATTGTAAAAATACCATGTGAACATAATGAAGGGTTAAGCAGAAATATTTTAAATCAAAACACTTATCAGTTCTTTCCACTTTTATCCCTACTCATATCATAACTCCTCAAAAAAATAGTGAATTAAACAGTTGCAGCTGGTACAGAATGCATTTGGAATACCCATGAATTTCTACAGCTTAAGCAGCAGTATGCTTTGGCTTAAGCAGTCAAAGGATGCCTCAAATTCCATTAATCTCTTCCTCAAACAAGTGCTTTCTACCTTGTGTGAAAAGAAATTACTAGCCAAACTAGCCAAAGTAGGAAATTAAACAGTTTCAGAGTTAAGAAAGGGCTGGAAAAAACATAATCTACATTATATGTGACAAAAAAAGAGTGGAATGACCAATTAAATGAGGTTCTAAACAAACTCGAAGTTTGATGAACACTAATTGCATTTACTACTTCAATTCAGTCTAATAGTATAGGGGCCGAATAGGAGGAAGCATTACTGATGACAAAAATTAGTCAGGACAGTCAAATCTAAAACTTATTGCTAGCATTTGCAGGAGAATTATGCTGTATTGGGCACAGGAAGTAAAATTCATTAACTACAAAGACAGTACCTCTGACTTTGGAATTTCCTGAGCTGCAAACTGCTGGAGCTGGGGAGAATATTCTGACAAACTAACAATACATGATTGCCCTGTTTGAATGCTTAGCATTTTATTTTAGCCAGTGGTGGAGGTAGGAAACTGGCCTAGGGTAACCTCTAGTTTAACCTACAAGAATCTTTCTCATGTTTTAAAAATGGATTGTGGATGCATAAAATCAATAAAGGCAGCATAATTCATAAGGTGAAATCATATAAAATACAGTCCCTTGATATTATCATAATGAGGGGTGGCCTAAAGAAGTCTCATTATGGGTAATTCTTTAAAAATAGCAGTTAAATATGCACCAGGATTCAAAAAGGCACACAACAGAAACTACTAGGAAAGAAACAGAAATAATTCTAAAACAATATAAAACTACCATGTTCCCAACATCCACAAAGTATGCAGTTTTGACATTCCATCTTAGAAAAAAAGACCCTATAAAACAACAGTTTTAACTTCTGCTATACTATAGTGTCTATAAAACTATAGAAACAGTATCAAACACAAACAAAAGTATGGAACAGCTTCACATGGCTGCTCAGGGCCTGGATGGGGGCTCTGTTCACTGAGTGATAAACTGGCTGGATGGCTGGGCCCAGAGAATGGTGGTGACTGGGTTTACATCAGTCACAAGTGGTGTTCCCCAGGGATCAGTGTTGGGGCCAGTCTTGTTTAATATTTCTATCAATGATCTGATGAAGGCATTAAGGGCACCCTCAGTCAGTTTGTTGATGCACCAAGCTGGGCAGAAGTGTGATCTGCTGGAGGGCAGGAAGGCTCTGCAGAGGGATCTGGATACGCTGGACTGATGGCCCAAAGCCAGTGGTGTGAGGGCCAACAAGGCCAAGTGCCAGGTCCTGCCCTTGGATCACAGCAACCCCTGCAGCTACAGGCTGGGGCAGTGGTTGGAAAGCTCCCCAGCAGAAAAGGATCTGGAGGTGCTGGTGACAGCAGCTAAACTTGAGCCAGGATGTGCCCAGGTGGACAAGGAGGTCAATGGCGCCTGGCCTGGGTCAGCAATGGTGTGGCCAGCAGGACCAGGGCAGGGATTGTCCCCCTGTACTCAGCACTGGTGAGGCCACACCTCGAGTGCTGTGTCCAGTTTTGGGCCCCTCAATCCAGGAAGGACACTGAGGGGCTGGAGCCCAGAGAAGCCAATGAAGCTGGTAAAGGGTCTGGAGCACAAGTCCTGCAAGGAGCAGCTGCAGGATGTGGGGATGTTTAGCCCGGAGAGGAAATGGCTCAGGGGAGACGTTATTGCTCTCTACAACTCCCCAAAATGAGGTTGTAGTGAGGTGCAGGTCACTCTCTTCTCCCAGGCAACATGTAACAGGACAAGAGGAAATGGCTTCAAGTTGTGCCAGGGGATGTTTACATTGGATATTAGGAAAAATTTCTTCACAGAAAGGATGGTCAAGCATGGGAACAGATTGTCCAGGGAAGTGGTGAAATCATCATCCCTGGAAGTGTAAAAAAACCATGTAGATGTGGTGCTTAGGGACATGGCTTAGTGGTGGACCTGGCACTGTTATGTTAATGTTTGGACTTCATGACCTCAGTAGTGTTTCCAATCCTAATGATTTTCTGTTTCTACGAAAAGAAAAATAAAACACAGCAAGACACTTCACTTAAAAAAATCTAGAAGACTGAAAGCAAAAGATGACTAACATTAATGTTGGGATAACTAAAGTCATTAATGCAATTAAAGAGGCTAATAGAGAAGAATAATCTGGTTTTTACTGTTCAGCAAATAATAAGGTTCACCAACAAAATTCTCACATAGCAAGTGAGCAAGCTAGACTGACCTTTAGTCTCATTTCATGTGACTGATCTGATATTCTAAATTACATAAAGTAAATGAGGTCAAGAACTTATATGTAAATATTCACATGAAATAATATAAATAGAGCAAATGCTTACAATTATTATTATTATAT